>AP027106.1:40196935-40372754 GCA_028142955.1 Pinctada fucata | reverse complement strand
AAAGTTTGATGCCCACTGTGTGTAGCATTAGTAATTTCCATTTCTCAGAAAGTTTGACAAGAGTTCTTGGCGACACATTAGTGTATGAGAGGTATAGATGGTCCAGTTTACTGCAATTCGAAAGCACTATAAAGTCGCCGTCTACCAATAATGCGCAGTTTGATAGGTTAAGAAGCTCAATGTTGGGAAGATATTTCAAGAAACACAATGTCGATATGTCACAATTTGAAATGTCAAGCCACAATAAGTTGAAGGCAAGTGACAACCTTGTAACAAATAGATAATCCAAGGTAGCGGTGTCACATTTCAGTTGTTTTCCCAGAAAAAAAGTCCTAAAACATGTTGAATGTTTCAGGATCCTGCATATTTCTTGCTCATCTAGTGAGGGGGGATACGAAAAGTCAAAGTTTCTCCATAGGTAGGAATGACTTTCTATGAACTCCCTTAGAAACTTACAGGTTCTACTGACACTTTGCAGCAGTTCACGCAATTTGAGGTAAGATAATATATTCAACAGTGCCGGAAACGGAAGACAGATGAGGTTACTGGAATAGAGATACCAATTAAATTTCAACTTTGAACTGCACAAATATTGCATATTTTGAAATTATTTTATGTATATTGAATTTAAACACAAAATCTAATCATCTCGAGGATGGAACTTTACATTAAAATGCACAGCTTTAAAAAAAAAAAGAAGACAATAAAATGAGCTGTAAGTATGCTTAAAGAATTTTTGATAAATATTATAAAAAAAAAAAAAAAAAAAAAAAAAAAAAAGAGGGGGGGGGGGGAGGTAATACGGAAGTGTTCTAGTGTTCCGAATCACTAACTTTGGTTATCAAAAAATAGGTGGGACTGTCCCCTCCCCTCTTAATTCGCCACTGCTTTTTATGCATTTTTCAATATTGAAATGAATTGAAACAGGGTATAATGAGGGATTGTATGCATAAATAATTCTACATGACCTACAGTTTTGGATCAATTATAAACGTATACGTTAAGCAAAAGGGGTGAAACAATCACGTTTACTATTTAGTCGCGTAAATGTGAATACATATTTGAGAAAAGAAGTTGCCCTGTGGTAATACAAATCAACATAAAAATTAACAAGTTAACTGTTTCCAATGATGTTCTTATTATATTTGTCAAATAATATTAAATGAGGTCCGCCCCTCCCCCCCCCCCCTAGCAATTGGAAAAAAAATGCCATTTGTTATTTTCCCGAAAGTCATGGGTTGGAACCCACCCCCCACCCCCTGGTCGGGACTGGGCCCCTTGCTTTTTTATGGATCAAAAATAAAATGTACCTTACTTACATTCCATAGGTAGGGTGTTGGTCCATCATTGAACATAAATGAAATAAATAAAACCGCATGGTGAAAATAAATCAAACGGTCGTGAAAATAATACTCAGTCGTAGTTTGGTGAATGATTAAAGGTCAAAGGTATTGATACCAGCCCCGAATCATTCTGTATAAAGATCGATGATGACAGGTGTAAATTTACGGAAAGCTGGTGAGGTTTCAGGGGGGGGGGGGGGGGTGTGAAAGCCCCCCTCCCCCCGGAAAGTCGCTTTAAATAAAACCTTTCAAAATCGCGACGAGAGTGACCGTAGACGGCACGAGAAATGTATTTTAGCGAATATTAACATTTTAGAAGAAAAAGAAATAGATCATAATGTGATCTAGACATCAATCAGAGCAAGTATTGGCATTGCATAATTTCATAAGTCATTTGAACGACTTTTTATTTCGTTAAAACGAGTTTTTGTGTCGCCTGCGAAACATAGCGCTGCGACACGGTTCAATCCTGATTGTCCAACATTAAATCACTAATTACGCAATCAATGTAATTAGTACTACCACAAATCCTGATTGTCTAACAAACATTTTACCACATTTTTTACCTTTTTATATAAATGTTGGGACAATCAGGGGTGACACCTGCGACACTTATGGATCACTTTTTTTTACGACTTTTTAACTTGTTTGAACGACTTTTTTATCTCATTTTAAAAACGATTTTTATCTCGATGAACTACTTATAAACTCGTTTGAACAACCTTCTTTTCTTTTCTTACAAGTGCATAAATAAGCTTTCATAGCAAATAGAAGGAAATCGGATATATATATTTTTTTATTTTATATGACTTATATGGGAGTGTGGATTATTCAAAAGAACCGGAGAGGCATATTTCTCTCAAAACTATTATACGAAAAGTACGAAAAGCGCACACTAAACCAGCTTTCTATATATAAGTAACAAATTAAACTCATAAATCGCGGTTTCGATACGTCCCAACCGTCCTACTCTTAATCCAAACCGTCCTACTCTTCTATGACAGGAGTAGGACGGTTAGGACGTATCAGAACCGCGATTTGTAAAGGGTGTAAACAAATGGTACCGATTTATTTATGCATCATATGCTGTATTTATTGGTCACAATTTACCGGATAGCGCGAAACAGACGTCTAACGGATGAAAAAAACTGACAAATTATTTGTCCGTTGGTCGTCCGTTTGTAAAAAAAAAAAAACAAAAAAAAACCCTAAGGCTCTCGCGACTAGTTTGGACCGGATACGTACCGTACGAGTACCGGGGATCCCATCTGGAAAGTAACGGACGTGGAACGGATTTCACCGTACGAGTAACGGGAAGGCAACGGATAAAATGGAAATGCAACTTATTAGAGCCTAACAAAACAGACAATGAACGTACATCAGTTGACCTCCGGTAGCTGTCCGTTACATCTCCGTTTTATACGTTTCACGTCGGTAGATATCCGTTCGTGACACGAGTCTACCGGAACATCAATGGAAACCTAACGGATATCATCGGACATCTTATGGACATCAACCGGAGATGTAACGCTACAAAAACGGATACCAACGGACACGTACCCGTATAAGTAATGGACCGCCTTAGTGTGTTCTGTCCGATGAGAAGTTTTTAGCTCAAAACATGCCAACGAACATCGCCTTACGAGTAACGTAGATGTAACGGACGACTAACGGATGAATAACGGACGCGAACGGTGACCAACAGATTGAAAATTTTGATATCCGTTACTCGTCCGTTCGCTTTATTTGGCTAGGTTGTTTGTACCAATAGATATCACAATTATGGTTTCAAATCGCTACAAGTATAAAAATAAACTAAAAAGTCATCATACATATTAAATAGAAATGCATCATTTAAGACAGAAATTACCGGTAAGAGATGTTAATAAGACAAAAGAATTCAATAATAAACTTCATGAATTCTTCATATACCTTTTGGTGTAAAAAGGGGGATACAAACTGTTTACAGATGAACAAAGAAGGAGATTTTTGCAGCCTTTGGTGCTACTGAATTGAAACTTGTCTTCAAAATAAGAAATAACAAATCCAATTCAAGTCTCGGAACAGTGGCCCCTCGGATCAGCGTTATGGTCCTTGAACATAGAACATTTCGACAATTTACAGTTTCTGGACTTTTTATCGTAGCCTTCGCAGCAGTTGAATATCTTCATAATAATGAATCACTTTCTAGTTTTATTTTGGGATCAACGGCTTTTTGTTTGCATTATGAACTATGAATTTTGAATAGCTCTCAGCCCTAGGACCTTCAAGTTTACCATAGAGTCCTATGACCTTGACCTTTGACCTTTTGACCTCAAAATCAATAGCGGTCATCCTTGATTCCTGGGAAACATTAATTTTTCCGGCAAGTTTCATGATCATAGCTGCAATACAGGCTCTAATATTGTCCGGAAACCATTTCCAATAATCAGTCCTGTGACCTTGACCTTTGACCTTTTGACCCCAAAATCAATAGTTATCATCTTTGACTCATGGCGAGTAAGTGTTTGAAGTTTCATTGCAGTCCGGAAACCAATTGTTGACGCCCGTCCGCCTAACATCAAATTAAGAGCCGAGTTTTGCAACTCGGCTGATAAAAGTTTTAAATTTTCTAAAAACAAAATCTGATTTATTGTACAAAGAAACCTTCATCAGAGATATCTCCTTTAACGCGTCAAAATTAAAACTTGGTCATATAAAAGGCATTTGATATTTATGGCGCATAGCCAATATTACATCCATTTATCAACTAGCAGACGATGGATATTTAGTAAATGAATTTTGGAAGTTCAACATACTTCTATAATGTAAAAGGGTGCTGGATTAATGATTTATGAATGTCAAATTCGGCTGAATTTTGACTCATGTATTTGAGTGTTTGAACGGCTATGTTGTGCAGAAGAAGTGACATGATCATCAAGAAACAGATGTGTCGGAACGGCACAAATGCCCCAGTCCTGCAGCAAAGTAAGAAAAAAAATTTGAGAATTCGTCAAAAAAGCAGCAAAGAATAAATAGTGTATCGAGAATCCATAGAAAGCTTTAAGTCAAGGGGGGCTAAATTTCTGTAATACGTTTGGACAGCATTCCCCTTCCCTCGCGTGC
This sequence comes from Pinctada fucata, assembly GCA_028142955.1. Lineage (NCBI taxonomy): Eukaryota > Metazoa > Mollusca > Bivalvia > Pterioida > Pteriidae > Pinctada > Pinctada fucata. The sequence goes on along the minus strand of AP027106.1, from coordinate 40,368,306 downwards.
ATTTTTCAGTTTCCCAAGGAGAAGTTACAAAGACAATCAAAATGATACTACCTTACTTAGAAACAAATCTACTTTGTTTCTTTAAGCCCCTGTCACACCTTCACGTTCTGGCATGGCGTTCGCACTACGACCGCCAGAATTGTACGAAACGTGGCGTGAACGTAGTAAGGACGCGGGGAACGTAGTAAGAACTCGCTGATACGTATTGAGGTCGTAGTAAGGACGCCGACGAACGTGCCCGTACGCCGAGCCACCACGACCGTTTTGAACTGTTCAAAACAGTCGTAGTGAGGACGCGGTGATGACAGAACGTGTTAAGGTCTACTTCCGAACGTATTGAGAACTTCATGGACGTATTAGAAACGTGTCACTAACGTAGTAGGGTCGTAGTACGGACGGCTAAAACTTTTACATATAACCATATGGAGATCGTCACGTCTCTGCCGTCCTTACCACGTTCTTGGTTTTAGAGGTCGAAAAAATCAAAATAGACCTCGTACAAACAATTTATCCTTTGAACGTATTATGATCGTAGCATGAACGCAGTAAGGACTTAGAGAACGTAGTAAGCACGCCGTACTATCGTAACACAGACGCCTTCGTAGTGAGAACTTGACTAAACGTATTAAAGACGGGAAGGACGTGCTACTAACGTGTTACGGACGCTAAAGGTCGTGTTGCGCACGTATTGGAGTCGTCAATTATTGTTTCGGAGAGCCCTTCTGGGTGAAAAATGCCACGTTCTCACTACGTTCATGAAAAATTTCAAGGACTTCAAGAACGTAGTAAGGGAGCAACCATTTGATTTTTAGGGGGGGGGGGGGGGCAGGAAGACTTTGCAAAAAAAAAATTTCCGGATCGAAATTTTAGGTAAAAAAAATTTCCGGCCCGAAGGGCCGGCGAAAATTTTTTTCCGGATCATGAAATTGCCCCTCCCCCCCTCTCTTCCAACCTTTCCACTGCCAAATAAACACTTTTTTTGAGTATCATAAAAATAATGGAACAAACTTTACGCAATTTTGGAGTGAATTAATAAAATTCGAAAGTCATTAGCACCATATAACCTGTCTCCGTTGAGTATCATTTTAGTAAACAGATTATAGGCACCATATGCCATTCAAGAAATTAAAATGAAGTGATCTGCTGGCAAGAGATGAACTCATTGTGTGTTTGATGTTTAATATGGCTGAAAAATCACGCTGAATTATTTAAACTTTAGAGTAATTTTCAACATTGGAAAATTATGAAAAAAAAATAATCCGGCCCGAAGGGCCGACGAAAAAAATTTTCCGGCTCTTAAAATGGCCGAAAAAAATTTTCCGGCCGGCAAAAGTCTTCCTGCCCCCCCCCCCCCCCCCCCATAAAAATAAAATGGTTGCTCCCTAAGAACGTCTCGAGAGAACGTGTAGGTGTGACAGGGGCTTTACTTATGTAATAAATCTTTGACAGCATTTCTCGTCCTTCATGCACATCCATCATCCAAGTTTCATTGAAATCTACCTAAGGGGTAAAAATAACTCAAAATTCTTTTACAGACGGAAGGATAGATAACGGCCAGGTGCAATACTTTATATCTCCCTGGCCACTTATCGCAGGACATGAGTGGTGAATGTGAGGACTCTGCGATAGTTTGCTTTTAGGTTTAGTTTTTTTTTTTTTTCGTGTTTATATCGGTAAGGAAATACTACACATAATCATGAAAATCGTTTTAAGTTAATTTTAATGTTTTCAGATATTCAAATGTGATGTATATGGCTCTCTAGTATGCTATCGACAACATGTCTCCTTTAAACAAAGTGACGGACGGACAGACGATGATGGAAACGATATGAGGCTTTGGTCCATATGAATTGAAAAGAAGTCATATTTCCAATGCAACGTTGATATAACGTCCATTTTCATTGTTTGTTTGCTCCTACGTTACGGCTGTAAATCAAGAACATACTAGGCTTTGACGTTGCTATAACGATAGATTTCGCCTTATATTTACAAAAATATAGATTGCATTAGGATGGGAATAACTAGATACTGACGTTATGTTTGCGGACGGAAAATGCTGATTTTACGGAGCATTTACAGTCCGCAAACATAACGTCAGAAACTAGTTATTCCCTTATCTACAAGAGCAGATACAGAGAAAATTAAAAAAAAAAAAAGAGTTGAGTCTTACAAGATTCAAGGATATTCAGCGCAATAAATTTACATTGCAAGTTCATTTCCCATGTTGAACGCCTTAAGCCGGGCTTCCACTGTCGCGAATGCAGAGGCGATAGAGCTACGATTAGGTGATTTTGTTAAATCGTAGCGCATTCTCCTCTCAATCGCGGGCATTCTCGTCTCATCGTGTCACTATCGTGTCATGTTCTCTTGCATTCTCCTCTGATCGCGGCACCGACGCGAATGCTGTAAAATGTTTAAAACATTCGCGTCTGAATTCTTATTCGCCTCACACTCGCGGCACATGCGCAGCGCATTCGCCTTGCATTCTCCTCCATTCGCAGCGCGTTCACCTCACATTCCGTACATTCTTGTTCCCAAGGTGGAGGAGAATGAGCCCCGATAGAGCCCCGACAAGAAAGAATCTGACACGAATGTGATGCGAATGCGCCGAGAATGTGACGCGAATGAAAAAATCAACGCGAATCAGCCACGATATTGCCACAATAGTAACTACATGCACACACGACAGTGACAATAATAATTATCTCAGAGTTGATGTAAAAGTGTGCGGATCGATATTTTGAAACTTTGACAATGCCTTTCAAGAGAAAACAACCTATCGGGTTAAAGTCGTGTCTCAATCTCCTGCATTCGCCTCTCATTCGCCTCAGTGTCTTTTCATCGTGGCGCATTCGTGTCGCATTCTTCTCTTTTCTTATCACAATCGCCTCACTATCGTAGCGGACGCGCAGCATATTCTTGTTGCATTCGCGGCGCTATCGTGTGCCTATGAGAACAGACAAGAATGTGACACGATTGTTCATTCGCCTCTGATCGTAGCTCATTCTCCTCTACATTCGCAACAGTGGAAGCCCGGCTTTAAACGCAGCCTGCACAGCACGAAAAACCGAGTTTCCATGTTTTGGAAACCACGTGGAAACTGCATGGAAACCTGAGGTTGACAGTTTCCCAGAGGTTTCCAAGGCATGGAAACCTGGATCAGGTTTCCACGTAGTTTCCACCGAGTTTCCATTTTGGAAACTTGGTTGAGTGGTTTCCATCAGGTTTCCATTTTGTAAACTACTAATCAAAATTAAAGAAGCAACATTATTCATTTATTTTTACTTTGATTTTGGGGAAGTTGACGGATCCGGCCAATAATCGGCATGCGGACGGCCTTCGATATCTCAGGTGCTTTGCAAATTCGGTACACTAGCTCCGTACGGCGACTTTACATACATACCAAAAAGGCACGGTGGATTATTTATTTATTTATTTATCTATTTATTTATTTATTTATTTATTCATTTATTTATTTATTTATTTATTTATTTATTTATTTATTTATTTATTTATTTATGTACAACACATTCGTTTGTTATACAAATACAATTGTGAGTAATTAATTAATTAATTTATTTATTTATTTATTTATTTATTTATTTATCCATCTATCTATTTATTTTATTTTTTTTATTATTTATCCACTTAGTTATCTATGTATTTACGCATCTTTTTTCTTTTTTCTTTTCTTTTTCTTTTTTGGTTTCTTCTACTAAACCATAATATATCAACTATATAACGTATTTTAGAAAAGACTGTTTGTTCTAATTTTTTTTCTAGTATATATAATAATACATTTCTAGAAAAAAAAACTTTATAAAATTAATATGCAAAATGTTTTTATTCATAAATTCCATAGAGCATTTATTCTCTAAAGCCAGCGGAGTGATATATGTAACATTTGACCCCATTGCAAATTGCATGTCAATTGGAATTCAGTTCTATAGTCGGGGGCGGTGCAGCATGCAATCGCGGCATGTTATTAACGTTTGACCCCATGCAAATTGCATGTCAATTGGAATTCAGTTCTAAAGTCGGGGGCGGTGCGACACTGTGACAAGTACACGGTTACTGCATGACTTGTAACGCCGCTAGGAAATATCTACCATGGAGAGAGAGAGAGAGAGAGAATTTTCGTCATGTTTATAATTTTAATAAAATTCGAAAAATCAGCTTGAATGTACTTTACACAAATATACGTACTCAGTCATGCATTTATTAAAAAATCTGAAGTTATACGTACATGACGTATGTACATATATATATATATATTTCAACATAGTGTAATGTAGTTTAATGAGTAAATAAAGCCTAGAAAAGGGTAGACTAGGCAGTGGTGGATCCAGTGCCCCCTTTACTGGGGGTCAATGGGGCGATTTTTTTTTTCGATTTTTAATGAATATGTCTGATTTTGGAAAATTGTGGGTCAGTGCTAGGGGCGGACGCCCATTCCCCCCCCCCCCCCCCCCCCCCCCCCCCCCCCCCCCGCTTTTCCACTGCTAAGAGGACTGAAGCTCATACTCCCAGCAGCGATTTTTTTATGTGCTTAGTCGTATAGCCTCACTCAATGCGATAACACCAGGGAGGTGTTGCAGAGAAATTTTATTAATATGTCTTCGTTATTGAGGAGGGCAGAAAAGAAGAAATGAATTATCCATTCAATATGCATGCTGGTTAATTCAATACATCTATTATGATCTAGTTGTTATGAAATATAATAAATTTTCTCATGAGAGACGATTTACATCTAGGGCAGAGCGTAAATTTCCATATGTTCAACACTGGCGTAGGACAAGGGGGGGCAGGGGGGGGGGGGGGGCACGTGCCCCCCCCACTTTTGAAAGTGGGGGGGGGGGGCATAAGTATGTTTGTGCCCCCCCCACTTTTTGACGCAATTTTTGGTCATACAGATATAAAAAAACTGCAAAATACCTTTAACTCAAACTATATAGAATATCATTACATGTATATGTTAATGATAGAGGACACAGACAGTATTTTCTGATTAGTCAATATTTTGCTTAAAAAAATTCCTGGCTCGCTACCGCTCGCCAGCCATTTATTATTTAGAATTGCACCAGAAATGTTAAAATTTGTGCATACAGAACATGAAAACCCAATATTTATATTTTTTTAATCTCTTCCTCATCCTCCCCCCCCCCCTCCTTTTTCTTTTTTTTTTTTTCTTTTTTTTTCTTTTTTTTTTTTTTTGCTTGTCAGAAATTTTGGGATCTTGTGCCCCTCCACTTTTTCAAGCAGAGCTACGCCATTGTTCAAGGTCATAGCACAAAGGCATAGTATAAGTTCCCATAACGTCAAGATCATATTTCAAGGACATTGTATGAATTTCTTTATTTTTAAGGCCATGTCTCAAGACAGTATGTATTCCCATATTGACTTAAGCTTAGTCACACTACAAGAAAAAAAAATCAGGTCTATGAAGGGAATTATTCTATAATAATGGAAACAGGGAAGAAAATAAATCACATTTTTGTATTAAGTATAAATTGAAATAAAGACTTTCAGGTTTAAGTGGTAAATTGGTCAAACATCAAAAACAATATTATAAAATTTGAAGCAAAACGCAATTTATTGCTCATGTAGGTGGTAAACTCTGTATATAAAAGGATGACGGACGGACAGGATGACGGATGGACACTCATGATAGTCTGCTCTCCTCTCCAGTGTCTTCACACTGATATTGAGCTAAGCTTGAATCATCATAGCACCTCTCTTTATTTATTTACAAAATGTTCAAATAGAAATAACATTTAATGTACATGTTGAAAGGAGTTTATATTTATGACCGTGGAACTGATGACACTGGGGTCACCTAGTAAACATGATAAGGATCTATTTAAAGATTAAATGTGGTTTACAAGCGTGACATAAAATAGGTAGACGCTCATCTGATAATATATGCATTACATACAATGTAATCCTAGAGAAGTAGTACTTTATTGATTTACTAATCTGAGACACTTTATAAAGATAGAGATAAGAAAAAGAGTAAAGGAGTGGGCGGGGAGGGGAGGGGATGTGTTCAGCAGAGATCTAATTTATAATCGTAAATGACATAGAAATATGTAGTCAGGTATTTTACAGCAATTGACCAAGGAAATTCCAGGAGAGCCATTTGTTGCTGAATTCGTCTACCTTTTTTTTCATCGTGCAGAACTTAACGAATTGAATGTGAATTAAGCCGGGTCAAATATGCATAAAGTGAAAAAAGGGCAAGAAAAAGACTGAATTAAAGGAAACATATTAAAAATATGGTTATTTCCTAGTATCTCATTCAAACTGAATATAACTAATAGAGTATAATTTAAGATCAATGTAAGTATGTTTGTCTGTTCTTTGTATTGTGATCCGCTTATAGATCTGCATACTAGTACAAATGTATATCTATACAAAAAAAAAAACCAAACAAACAATAATAAAGATAAAACGATTTATAACAACATATGAAATCCTTTTTTAAAAATCGATTTTGAAAGAAATAAGGCACGGTCCATTTGATATTCGGGGTGGGGGGGCCTTAGGGTTTTTGTCAGAGCAAGATTTTTTTTTCGCCTCGGACCGGAGCAAAATTATTTTTTCTCGCAGAGTTGGAGCAAGAAATTTTTTTCAGACATATGGTGTGCAATATATTAAGATTAGAATGTTTTCCGTTTTATCGATAGAGCCGGGAATTTTTTAGTAATTTTTCAAATTCAGATTACTTGTAAGAACAAGATTTTTTTCTCACACACCATAAGCAATTTTTTTTTCTCATCAAAATTCAGAGCAAAAAAATTTTTTTTTTCGAAAAAAAAAAACCAAGCCCCCCCCCCCAAGAATATCAAATGGACCGTGCCTAATACAATTAAAAATCAATTAATCTACATTGATCAGCTTTAATTGTCATGGTACAACATGGGAGGATCCAGGATTTTGGAGGATCGAGAATTTTTTCCAGGATTTCTCGCATCCTCTATACCTGTATTTTTCAGTCATTGCCCTTCTTTATGTACAAAGGTGTACACTGCATTATAAGGGGCATCATTTGAAATTGATAATAAATTATTATGTATTTGATAAAATCTGGCAAGCGTAAGTGAGCCAAGGAATATTTTGAAATGCTCACCGTTAAAAACTTAATTAGAATGAAAGATTTTCAATAGAAATTCATGTTATTTTTCAAATATTATGACAACAAAAGAGGAATCTGGTTAATCTTATATATGAAAATTAAAACATTTTTATACATGAACTTTATCAAAATTCCAGGGGGGGGGTCGGACCCCCCGACACCCCCCGACCCTCCGGATCCGCGCTTGTACAAAACAAATAAAAAGTTCCCATACTTCTTTGAATGAAATATCAGAGAGTCAGACAGAGAAACCGATGACCGAAACACTGGGCAGGCGGTCTTCCCAGACTGCTTGATGCCAATTATTCCTGCTTTTTAATTTTTCTAAGGTCAAAAGAGATAAGACTTTGGAAAATTACATGAATTCGTAAATGTGAAAATAAAATAATGATCAATATTAAAATCTACCAAGAATTAATGATTAACAGAAAAAAATTAATCGTTCAGGTTGATTTTGCGGGCTCAGAATTTCAAAATAAATGTTGACCAATCAGAAGCGAGCATTTATTTTTGAGCAGAGGAAACGCTGGAACGGCCTGTTCACCAAAATTCTACACATAAACTAAAGAAAACACGCATTAGATTGCAATGAATAGGTAAGATGAGAAAATCAATGGTGAAAATTAAGTATTATATAGTATTTGCTTCTTTTTTAAAGATGTATGTCACAGCTGCCTCTGAAAAATCGAAACGAAACGAAACGAAACAGATCGAAACGAAACGAAACAGATCGAAACGAAACGAAACAAAACATAAAACTTTTTTTTTTTTTTTTTTTTTTATTACAAATATATAAGTCACAAGTCATCATTTCATGCAAAATGAATATCATTCATGCGTCTCATCGATTATATTTTGATTGATTTTAAAGAAGAATCATATTTCAGAACAAAAGATGATAACCTGTGAAAAAAATATAGAAAGTGACATTAGAACTGACTCATTGAAAGTATGAAGAAAAAAAATAATAGAGAAGGTGATCCAATGGATCCATTGGATCACAAAACATAAAACTTAAAGAATATGAGAAAAGAAGGAAAACTGCCGAGAACGAATATTTAAAGACAAGATCAGCATGTAATATTGCCTTAATCCAAGAGTTCTACATTTGTAACTAGTACCGAGAGGGTTTCCTGAGAGAGTCAAAGTTGACAATTAAAAAAGTAAATGTCAAATGCCATTCATGTATCTAAGAGGAATAAAGGGGAGGGGATAGAAAACCACGCCATGACACCGTAATGAGATCATGAAACTGAGGGAGGGGGGCACAATTACGCAAAAAGAAATCTTAGCCTTTTTCAAAGGAAATGTACCCCCAGTAATTGTTCTCATTTTTCTGGTAAAGTTTTCAAATACACAAAAAGGAACGGTTCCGTTTCCTCTGTACTAGACTCCTCCCTGCTAAATAATATTTTTTTTCCGCCTAGGAGGTTATTCATCCCGTTCACTCTCCTTTAATCCTTTAAAATGCAATTGTGCTATAAACCGTATATATGATGTTTTAATCGTCAACTTTGACCCTTTGAAAAACCCTCCAGCCACAAGAACTAATGATTGAAGGTAATAATATATGCAGATATTGACATCCGTGCTAGTTCTCTGCACTTAAATCATTTTTTTTCTCAAGTTCTTTAAGGTTTATGTTTTGTTTCGTTTCGTTTCGATCTGTTTCGTTTCGTTTTGTTTCGTTTCGTTTCGATTTGTTTCGTTTCGTTTCGATCTGTTTCGTTTCGTTTCGTTTCGATTTGTTTCGTTTCGTTTCGATTTGTTTTGTTTCGTTTTTGTTTCGTTTCGCACTTTACAGGGACCCATATTTTACCACCATAAAGAAACTTAGACAATGATGCATGAAACATTAGCGATATTTGTCCTTATTTAACGAAACCTTACAGGAAGCAAGTACTCAAGGTCCTCTACCGAATTGTCTGCTATCATTCTTTTGTTTGCAACTCAGGTGAGCGATGTGACCCCCTTGTTATATTGGATATGATGATATCTGTCTGCCCCTTGGACCTCCTCACGCCAACATCTGAGCCAACGTGAGACATTTATTAAACGTTGTAAAATAAATAAAGTTTAAATTTTTATATTGAATATGAGCTTGGATGGAGAGACAGTCGGACACGACATCGACTATATATTATTGTGCAAACGATCAGATTCACTGATATTATACAAAATGACGTACATCATCCGCACAATTAATCAATGTTGACAGGAGTCTATGACTAAATACCACGGGAAATAATAATTCACGGTAACCTTTTATTGTAGATTTTCATAAGGCACATTTCAAAATATTAAATGAACATTTAGGCATGGGAGGGAGGGGTAGAGTAAGGGTTCTATCGACTCAATTATGCTATATATTCAAAGCGCACCGTCCATTTTCGTCTGGTCATCAGTCCGGTGTCCATCCATGACTGGGGGATATTTAGGATGCTATCATTTGATTTATAGGGGGGGGGGGGGGCAGGAACACTTTGCAAAAAAAAAAAATAGATAAAATCCAGATCGAGATTTTAGGGGAGGGGGGTAAATCCGGCCCGAAGTGCCGGCAATTTATTTTTTTCAGAGCATGAAATTACCCCCACCCCTCCTTCTTTCGACTTTTACACATGCCCGGTTAACCTTTTTTGTGTTATTAACTAAGTATAAATGAAAATGAAACAAAATATATTCAAAGGAACGAAATCAAACTCAGAAGTCATTGGCACCATATTGCCTGTCTGCGTTGAATATCATTTAAATGAAAAGGTTATCGCTTTCCAGAAATTAAAATGATTAAGTTTAAAATACTCTTCCTTCGCACCTAATCTCACTGTGCTCGATATTTGATATGGCAGAAAAATCACGCTGAATGATTTTTAAAAACGCTGAATGATTTAAACTTGAAGAGTAATTTTCAAAATGGGAAAATTTGCAACCAAAAAAAAAAAAAAAAAATCCGGCTGGCAACCCCCCCCCTTAAAAATCAAAGAGTGCTTTCTTAGTTACATGTATGTCCTCCGTAGAAATTCAGTCCTTCCGTCAAATCGTCATTTCGACTTTGGTTTTCCGACAGAACGGACATCACCTTATAAGTAACGGATGAAACGGAGATGTAACGGAGGACTAACGGATAGGTAAAGGATGCGAACGGAGACAAACGGATTGAAAATTTTGTTATCCGTTACTCGTCCATTCGCCTTATTCGGCTAGGTGTGACTGAGGTATTAAAGAGATTATAGTGAACCAGAAGAAGGGGGATGGGGTTTAAGTGTATAGGGGTTTGACTCCAGAAAAAATGTAACAAAGTTACCAAATCATAATTCAGCCTTTGAGAATATCTTTTATCTAGCTACCATTCCTAAATGTAGAATGGGTGGCCAATTTTTCCTTGACCTGTATATTGGGAGACCTTAAGTAGGGAGAAAAGTAACATAAAATGTACACTTTAATGAGGCGAGCGATAAAGCCAGAATATTTTTAGAAATATTAAGTATGAAATGGCGATCGAAGCAAGTCAAATTTTTTTTGAAAATAGTGTAACTTTTACCTCAACTTTGACATACATTTCTTACAATGCAGAGGGCAGATTATTTATTCTCAGGTTGTCTGGATATTTATTCAAAATTGTCAATGATGTTCCAGACGGAACAAATAATTCAATACTGTTAAAAAGAGCTCTTTTTCACCGACGATTCGGCCTTAAAGGCCTTTAAGGCCGAAACGTCGATAAAAAAGAGTTCTTTTATTTATTTCCAAAAAGTGCCAGCCCGGCCCCTTATCGGAAAGATGCATCTTATATTTATCCCAAACGTAAAGAAATTCCATAAGTCCCCTGGACATAACGAAATTGCAGGAATCAGTCATCCACAATAATAATTTGATACGGAATATATGGCCTTGTTGAATCTGTACGACAGAGTTCCTCTCGGCAGGTTGTTACGAGACTGCAGGTTAATAAAGAATGGCTCAGCATTTGACTTCATCTGAAGTTATGCTTCAAGGATTAATGACAGAAGACGAAGAATATTTAAAGGGTCATTTCTACATTGAACATGTTCGAAATCGTGGAAGATCTGTATTCGCTATTTAAAACAACATTTCGAAAAGGGGAATATGTTATGGAATATAAGGGAGTGTGCAAGAAGTACGATGAAGGCGATTACATTTCATCTCATAGACTATATGAAAGTAATGAGGAATCGTCTTATTGTTTAGAATTTATGTTTAAGAGAGAAAATTATTTTATCGACGCTACGAGAGAATACCAATTTGGATATGCACGCATAATCAATCATGCTCTCAATCCAAATTTGAAGCTATTTAAACCGTTGTGCGTTCATAGTGGGGAAATGCCCCGCATTGCAATGTTTGCAGCCTCAAACATAACAATAGGCGATGAGCTTTTTTGGGATTACTTCTCCTCAAACAACCCAGTAAAGTGTTTACTTGACAAAACTGAAAGGGTAACATATGATATGCGGTGGATGTTCTCAAGAAGAACAAAGTGAGGAGATTTGACCTACAGCTTAAAGAAATCTTCGTCCTCCAATAGAGGTGGAATGTGCTGTTTATGTCATAAATATAGAAAAAAGTTGTCGAATCATTTAATTCAGAAGCACCATATAGCCTCAAAGGAAAAAAGAATTAATCTCTTGACCGAAGGAAGAAAATCCACACACTATTAGTATGAACTTTACAATCAAAGCAACGGAGCCAGCCAGCGAAATATAATACAGTCATGTAAATACGGACTAAACTACGAATATGTGAAATGCCTACTTAGCAAAGTAAAGAATTGTGTTTCCGTCTAAATTTTTTAAATGCCAAAATATGTGTTGGCCACAAACATAATTTATTTATTATAGTAGGCCTTATTTCAGAATGGGTCCGACGGGTTGGCACTAAAAAAGAAACAGAAGCAAATTAAAATGAAAACAGTATGGACTTTGAATTCATAATGTTGCCTTAGTTATTAAATAATCTGGTAAAGGTCAAATTTCAGATTAAGGTGTTCAAAATTATACTCCTATAATCTATACAAACGAATGGGCATTTGTAAATATTTGTTTTATGCTAGCCAAATAATGTATTTACATGCAACTATAATGTGATATAAAATCTGGACCTGAAAATCATTAAATTCATATTTGCAAGAAAACTTTAGAATAATTGAATTACAAGTTTAACGATTTGTACATTGAAGGATTGACGAATGCACTTTTGATTTACATGAAATTGATGATTAAAGATCAATTTAGATAAGATTTACTGTAGCTTGACTTTATTGTCATCCATGAAGCAGAGCAGAATATATAGGAAAGAAAGGGATCTCCAACAACACTCCGTAGCAGCGTCCACATCCTAATGCAAAAATGCAGAGTAGACACACAAAGAAAAAGACGCGAAAGAGGCAAGAAAAACAAATTACACTACAAATACATCAAACACAAAGGACTACACATAAACCAACGAGACCAATGGGCAACCGGTGCCGAATAAGGACGTCTATGATCTGCCAGTAGTAGACGGTGTTGTTATCCGTATTACGTGCACAATACCCTCCCTTCCCAGGGCATAAAGAATGCACAACAGCACAAAATAACGTTCTCATTGTTAGATGAACACACACACAGACAGCATGACGCAGGGACCCCAGAAACAGATAAATTTGCAGCATTGATCAGACATGCACGTTTCGGGTATTTAATCTTCGTCAGTTATCCTCAATCCAAACATTGAAATCTAGCCAAACATGTAATGTTGATTAGCGAGTCAATGGTCGTTTACCGAAAAATAGTTGCCAGAGTCATCTAATGCTCGACTGCATAGCATAATGTCTTTAATGACAGCCAATTTCTGAATCTCCTTTTTTCTCCAATTTATATAATTATACACAATTGTATACTCATGTAGCAAATATAATTTGCTCAATATTGGCTTCTAAAGGCAAAATCACTGAAGCGGAAAAAGTAGGTCAAGGTCATATCATAAAAGTTTGATCAAAGATACATCCACCATGTACGTTTGGAACATGTAGCACTTATACTTTGCTCAATATTGGTTTTGAAAGGCAAAATCACTCAAGCGGAAAAAGTAGGTTAAGGTCATTTTATGAAAGTTTGATCAGAGATATATCCACCATGTAAGTTTGAAACATGTAGCACTTAGACTTTGCTCAATATTGACTTTTAAAGGCAACATTTTTCAAGCGGAAAAAGTAGGTTACGGTCATTTTATGAAAGATTGATCAGAGATATATCCACCATGTAAGTTTGAAACATGTAGAACTTATACTTTGCTCAATATTGGCTTTTAAAGGCAACATTTTCAAGCGGAAAAAGTATGTTACGGTCATTTTATGAAAGTTTGATCAAAGATACATCCACCATGTAAGTTTGGAACATGTAGCACTTATATTTTGCTTTATATTGGCCATTAAAGGCAATATTGCTATCTTTACATTTACCTTATCGTCTTAACACTTGCCTTATCATTTGTAATAATTAAAAAAATCCCCACCCCAGGGGCTACATGCCCATCTGGTAATATTAAACAAAGTATTAACAACAAAAAGAACCAACAAAATATGAATTTAGGAGAGGAAATTAGCAATATTGCTATCTTATTATTTGCCTTATCATCGTAACATTTGCCTCATCATTTGAAATAATTTTAAAAATCCCCACCCCAAGGGCTACATCCCCATCTGGTAATATTAAATAAAGTATAATTAAATATTAACAACAAAAAGAACCAACAAAATATGAATATAGGAGAGGAAATTTTGTGATTTTAACATTTACCTTATCATCTAGTTCGGACGACGCTGACGCCGACGCCGGGGGTATTGCAATAGCTCTTTTGCACTAAAGTGCAGTCGAGCTAATAAAACTCACCAGAAGATAACTATAATATTTATTTACAGCAAATGAGCAAATCATAGAAATTTTCAATAAACGGTCGATCCTTGTATATAAAACTTCATGAGTTGCGTAAGAATGTTCCTTGCACAGATGGATTTTTAGCTATCCTGTTTGTTATCTATTATAATATTAAATGGTCCAATATTTATATTAATAACAATATACAAGATCAGCAGAGGAAAGGACTGAAATTTTTCAATGATTTGTAATAACTTCGCCAGCCTCAGAGTTTCGAAAATAGTGAATACACCAATTTACATGTAACGATGGGCCCTATTTTTAAGATGGGCCCTACAATTTTTTAACAATCAAAGAAGCAAATGTACATTGAAATAGAAAAAAAAAATAGTAGAATTTATATTCATCATCGTATACAAAATCTTGCAAAGATAAAAAAAAAAATGCAAATATACGTTTGTTCTCACTGATTCGTATATGCCAGTCTTCGTCATTTACATGTAATTATTATGGGATATGAAAAATGTCAAATCTGAGCATCATTTAATTTCATCATCAATATTTTCAAAATCAATCAATAATCATGTCATGGGAAGACGCACAATCTAATAAATTGGATGAATCATGACGAATGCACATCAAACCTTTTATCAACATGTTATCTAAAGACGATTTTATACATTAATAGATCATTTAAGAAACAGTTTGAACGAGCTTGGTTTCAACAGTGGTTTGTCTTTCTGCGCATTCCCAGTTTTACTAGTAATATTATACTGATTACCCTAACATATCAAAATATCATCATTAAGCTTCAAAAATATGGTTTTAAATAAAAATACCATTTCACATCTGAATAATTGCAAGGATGATCACACTGCAACGCAATTGTTCTTTTAGGCTCATTGTAAATTGGTAATAAGATTTGAATTTCAACATCTATACTAATTCATTAACAAGTACCTCATGTTACATTTACTGTTTAATGTCATTCTCGTGCTATGGGCAGTACTGGTACTTGAGGGATACAGAACTAGCTTGTCGTTTTTTTAATTTTACACGTCTTCAAATTTAAAGCGTCATTTAAGAACAGATAAATTTGCAACATGGACCAGGCATGCACGTTTCGGGCACATATATTCTCAACCCAAACATTAAAATATAGCCAAACATGTTATGTTGATTAGCCAGTAAATGGATGTTTACCGAACAAAACTCACCAGAAGGCAACTATTATTTTTGTTAACACCAAATGAGCAAACCATAGAAATTGCATTTAAATGTCGAACATGGTATATTACAAATCGAAGTTGCGTAAGAATGTTCCTTGCACAAATGGATTTCTATCTTTCAAGTTTGTTATCTATCATAATATTAAATGGTCCAATATTTATATTAGATCAGCAGAGGTAAGGACTGAAATTTTACAATGATTTGTAATAACTTCGCCAGCCTCAGAGATTCGAAAAAAATGAATACACCAATTTACATGTAACGATGGGCCCTTTTTAAGATGGGCCCTACGAATTTGATACAAATGTACATTGAAGTAGAAAATAAAACAATAGAGTTTAAATTTCAATCTTAACGAAGATAGAAAAAATCGCATAAATTACATTTGTTTTCACTTATTCGTTTATGCTAGTCTTTGTGTATTTACATGTAATTATACATGTAATGGATAACGAAAAATGTCAAATCTGAGCATCATTCAATTCCGTTGTTTATGTCATAAATATAGAAAAAAGTTGTCGAATCATTTAATTCAGAAGCACCATATAGCCTCAAAGGAAAAAAGAATTAATCTCTTGACCGAAGGAAGAAAATCCACACACTATTAGTATGAACTTTACAATCAAAGCAACGGAGCCAGCCAGCGAAATATAATACAGTCATGTAAATACGGACTAAACTACGAATATGTGAAATGCTTACTTAGCAAAGTAAAGAATTGTGTTTCTGTCTAAATTTTTTAAATGCCAAAATATGTGTTGGCCACAAACATAATTTATTTATTATAGTAGGCCTTATTTCAGAATGGGTCCGACGGGTTGGCACTAAAAAAGAAACAGAAGCAAATTAAAATGAAAACAGTATGGACTTTGAATTCATAATGTTGCCTTAGTTATTAAATAATCTGGTAAAGGTCAAATTTCAGATTAAGATGTTCAAAAATTATACTCCTATAATCTATACAAACGAATGGGCATTTGTAAATATTTGTTTTATGCTAGCCAAATAATGTATTTACATGCAACTATAATGTGATATAAAATCTGGACCTGAAAATCATTAAATTCATATTTGCAAGAAAACTTTAGAATAATTGAATTACAAGTTTAACGATTTGTACATTGAAGGATTGACGAATGCACTTTTGATTTACATGAAATTGATGATTAAAGATCAATTTAGATAAAATTTACTGTAGCTTGACTTTATTGTCATCCATGAAGCAGAGCAGAATATATAGGAAAGAAAGGGATCTCCAACAACACTCCGTAGCAGCGTCCACATCCTAATGCAAAAATGCAGAGTAGACACACAAAGAAAAAGACGCGAAAGAGGCAAGAAAAACAAATTACACTACAAATACATCAAACACAAAGGACTACACATAAACCAACGAGACCAATGGGCAACCGGTGCCGAATAAGGACGTCTATGATCTGCCAGTAGTAGACGGTGTTGTTATCCGTATTACGTGCACAATACCCTCCCTTCCCAGGGCATAAAGAATGCACAACAGCACAAAATAACGTTCTCATTGTTAGATGAACACACACACAGACAGCATGACGCAGGGACCCCAGAAACAGATAAATTTGCAGCATTGATCAGACATGCACGTTTCGGGTATTTAATCTTCGTCAGTTATCCTCAATCCAAACATTGAAATCTAGCCAAACATGTAATGTTGATTAGGGAGTCAATGGTCGTTTACCGAAAAATAGTTGCCAGAGTCATCTAATGCTCGACTGCATAGCATAATGTCTTTAATGACAGCCAATTTCTGAATCTCCTTTTTTCTCCAATTTATATAATTATACACAATTGTATACTCAAGTAGCACATATACTTTGCTCAATATTGGCTTCTAAAGGCAAAATCACTGAAGCGGAAAAAGTAGGTCAAGGTCATATCATAAAAGTTTGATCAAAGATACATCCACCATGTACGTTTGGAACATGTAGCACTTATACTTTGCTCAATATTGGCTTTAAAAGGCAAAATCACTCAAGCGAAAAAAAGTAGGTTAAGGTCATTTTATGAAAGTTTGATCAGAGATATATCCACCATGTAAGTTTGAAACATGTAGCCCTTAGACTTTGCTCAATATTGGCTTTTAAAGGCAACATTTTCAAGCGGAAAAAGTAGGTTACGGTCATTGTATGAAAGATTGATCAGAGATATATCCACCATGTAAGTTTGAAACATGTAGAACTTATACTTTGCTCAATATTGGCTTTTAAAGGCAACATTTTTCAAGCGGAAAAAGTAGGTAACGGTCAATTTATGAAAGTTTGATCAAAGATACATCCACCATGTAAGTTTGGAACATGTAGCACTTATATTTTGCTTTATATTGGCCATTAAAGGCAATATTGCTATCTTTACATTTACCTTATCATCTTAACACTTGCCTTATCATTTGTAATAATTAAAAAAATCCCCACCCCAGGGGCTACATGCCCATCTGGTAATATTAAACAAAGTATTAACAACAAAAAGAACCAACAAAATATGAATATAGGAGAGGAAATTAGCAATATTGCTATCTTATTATTTGCCTTATCATCGTAACATTTGCCTCATCATTTGAAATAATTTTTAAAATCCCCACCCCAGGGGCTACATCCCCATCTGGTAATATTAAATAAAGTATAATTAAATATTAACAACAAAAAGAACCAACAAAATATGAATATAGGAGAGGAAATTTTGTGATCTTAACATTTACCTTATCATCTAGTTCGGACGACGTCGACCCTGACGCCGACGCCGACGCCGGGGGTATTGCAATAGCTCTTTTGCACTAAAGTGCAGTCGAGCTAATAAAACTCACCAGAAGTTAACTATTATATTTATTTACAACAAATGAGCAAATCATAGAAATTTTCAATAAACGGTCGATCCTTGTATATAAAACTTCATGAGTTGCGTAAGAATGTTCCTTGCACAGATGGATTTTTAGCTATCCTGTTTGTTATCTATTATAATATTAAATGGTCCAATATTTATATTAATAACAATATACAAGATCAGCAGAGGAAAGGACTGAAATTTTACAATGATTTGTAATAACTTCGCCAGCCTCAGAGTTTCTAAAATAGTGAATACACCACTTTACATGTCTCGGTGGGCCCTTTTTTTAAGATGGGCCCTACAACTTTTTAACAATCAAAGAAGCAAATGTACATTGAAATAGAAAAAAATAGTAGAATTTATATTCATCATCGTATACAAAATCTTGCAAAGATAAAAAAATGCAAATATACGTTTGTTCTCACTGATTCGTATATGCCAGTCTTCGTCATTTACATGTAATTATAATGGGATATGAAAAATGTCAAATCTGAGCATCATTTAATTTCATCATCAATATTTTCAAAATCAATCAATAATCATGTCATGGGAAGATGCACAATCTAATAAACTGGATGAATCATGTTGAATGCACATCAAACCTTTTATCAACATGTTATCTAAAGACGATTTTATACATTAATAGATCATTTAAGAAACAGTTTGAACAAGCTTGGTTTCAACAGTGGTTTGTCTTTCTGCGCATTCCCAGTTTTACTAGTAATATTATACTGATTACCCTAACATATCAAAATATCATCATTAAGCTTCAAAAATATGGTTTTAAATAAAAATACCATTTCACATCTGAATAATTGCAAGGATGATCACACTGCAACGCAATTGTTCTTTTAGGCTCAATGTAAATTGGTAATAAGATTTGATTTTCGACATCTATACTAATTCATTAACAAGTACCTCATGTTACATTTACTGTTTAATGTCATTCTCGTGCTATGGGCAGTACTGGTACTTGAGGGATACAGAACTAGCTTGTCGTTTTTTTAATTTTACACGTCTTCAAATTTAAAGCGTCATTTAAGAACAGATAAATTTGCAACATGGACCAGGCATGCACGTTTCGGGCACTTATATTCTCAATCCAAACATTAAAATATAGCCAAACATGTTATGTTGATTAGCCAGTAAATGGATGTTTACCAAACAAAACTCACCAGAAGGTAACTATTATTTTTGTTAACACCAAATGAGCAAACCATAGAAATTGCATTTAAACGTCGAACATGGTATATGAAACTTCATGAGTACAAATCGAAGTTGCGTAAGAATGTTCCTTGCACAAATGGATTTCTATCTTTCAAGTTTGTTATCTATTATAATATTAAATGGTCCAATATTTATATTAATAACAATATACAAGATCAGCAGAGGTAAGGACTGAAATTTTACAATGATTTGTAATAACTTAGCCAGCCTCAGAGTTTCGAAAAAAAAAAAATGAATACACCAATTTACATGTAACGATGGGCCCTTTTTAAGATGGGCCCTACGAATTTTATACAATCAAAGAAACAAATGTACATTGAAGTAGAAAATAAAACAATAGAGTTTAGATTTTAATCTTAACGAAGATAAAAAAAATCGCATAAATTGCATTTGTTTTCACTTTTTCGTTTATGCTAGTCTTTGTGTATTTACATGTAATTATACATGTAATGGATAACGAAAAATGTCAAATCTGAGCATCATTCAATTCCGTTATCACTATCTTCAAAATCAATAAATGATCATGTTATGGGAAGATGAACGATCTAATAAATTGGACGATTCATGACGAATGCGCATCAACCCTTAATTTACATGTAATTTGAGTCGATTTTATAAGATAATAGATCATTTAAGGTACAGTTTGAGCTAGCTTGATTTCAAAATAGGTTTCTCTTTTGCGCTTTCTAGTTGTGTTTAGTAATCTTACTACGATTAACCTTCCATATAAAGTCTCATCATTAAGCATAGAAATGAGTTGACTTGACAATGTCAAAAATTTTGGGATCCATGGAAAGGTCTTATCTCAAGGAATGTACATGTGAAATATGAAATCCCAATCACTTACCATTCAAAAGTTATGCCCAAGGTTAAAGTTTTTCAAAAGTAGGTCAAACTCCAAGGTTAAGGTCACAAGGTCAAAAAATTTGGTATCCATGGAAAGGTCATGTCACAAGAAATTCACATGTGAAATATGAAAGCCCTATCATTTACCATTCAAAAGTTATGGCCAAGATTAAAGTTTTTGCGGACAAACAGACGGACAGACTGAAAACTATATGCCCCCAGATCTTCGATTACGGGGGCATAATAAGATTGGCTATATCTTTTGATTGGTAAGTGATAGGGCTTTGATATTTTATATTTAAGTTCCTTATACAATTGTTATCATATTTTAGGGTCATCGTTATTTATCATCTCTATATCCTCTGTATTTGTCTTAATGGATCACGATGCCTTATTTGAATAAATACGATGAATGGAACCCAAGCCGCAGTTTCTTTTGTACTACACACAGAGAAAACTGTTACACATGTACAATATTCATATGACTTACAACAGTGATTTTTGGTGACTATTTCCTTTAGTTATGAGCAGAGAACATTCATTTAATTTTATATGATGTATTAAGAATTCATCATTCAAATAATTGAAGGGCCATTCTTTGAACAGTGCCCTTTTGTTTTCGATGGAGTGAGTTTATATCCGAAAAAAAAAGAACAGGTGTAGTTGTTTCATGAATTATATTGAAGGATACAAACTCCTTTCCTTTTAAATGAATGAACTAAATCCATCGAAAAAAAAAATTGAAGCATCACTGAAGTATTTACATGTAAATTAAGGAATATCAGAGCAATGTGACAGTTACATGTAAAATCACGTGTAATACGAACACACTGGCCTTTTTACAACACATGCAAACAAGTACAACCCTTTTAGCTCACCTCGACGAAGTTGAGATGAGCTTATGCTATAAGCCCGGTGTCCGCGTCCGCGTCCCTGTCCCATTAAAGTTTTTGGGTAACTCAGTATCTGACAAAGTACTGATGCTACAGTAACCAAACTTGCACAAGTGATTCATCTTTGGATGCTGAGGTGAACCCATGCATCGGATGCTGCATCTGACCTACATTTTCCCGGTTGAATGACTTGTGTCAATGTCTGGTTAAAGTTTTCGGAGTAACTCAGTACTAGTATCTGACAAAGTACTGATGCTACAGTAACCAAACTTGCACCAGTGATTCATCTTGGGATGCTGAGGTGAACCCATGCATCGGATGCAGCATCTGACCTACTTTTTTGGCTTGAGTGATTTTACCTTTAAAGGCAAATATTGAGCAAAGTATAAGTGCTACATAAACCAAACTTGCATATTGGATGTATCTTTGATCAAACTTTCATAAAATGACCTTGACCTTCTTTTTACGCATTAGTGATTTTGCCTTTAAAGGCCAATATTGAGCAAAGTATAAGTGCTACATATACCAAACTTTCATATTGGATGTATCTTTGATCGAATTTCATAAAATGACCTTGACCTACTTTTTCCACTTTAATGATTTTGCCTTTAAAGGCCAATATTGAGCATTGTATAAGTGCTACATACACCAAACTTTCATATTGGATGTATCTTTGATCAAATTTTCATAAAATGACCTTAACCTAATTTTTCCACTTTAATGATTTTTTAAAGCCAATATAAATGTACTTAGAGATATGTTTAAATTGAACTATGCTGCCGTGAGGTGAGCCTCGTAATCTTTGATTACATTATGTTTTACTTTACAGTCCCTTTCTTACTGGGATTTCGTAAAGTATCTTCATAACCAGAAGTCTCTGATGAGACTGAAGCTCTCCTGATTGTTTGCTTAAATTAATCTAAGTGACACCCTTGGGATCAGGGGCTAAAACAAAATACAAGACCAGAGCATGATTGATGTAATGGAAAAAATTCTCTCTATCAATTATACTTTCTGAGAATTCAGGTGCTCACAATACAGAGAGTCATATACATGTAGGAGAAAATAACCACACCCTGGAGGTCAGAGGTTCAAACAAAATACAAGGTGCAAATCTATACCACTGACTGAGAATAATGCTGAAAGAATTATCTTTCTATCAATAATACTTTCTAAGAATTGGTGCGCACAATATTACATAGGGTTATATAGGAGAAAATGACCACACCCAAGACCCTGGGGTCAGGGGCTCAAACAAAACACCAGGTGCACAACTAGACCACAGAGTCCCATACTTGCCATTGTCCCGGCATTTTCGACCAAAAATTCTGTCCCAGCCGGGACACGGAAAATCCCGATTTTTGGACGTACCTTTAAAAAAATCGACGTAATAATGATTCCTCTGTGTTGATTTCAGTTGTTCCGTCTTTTCTTAAACTTTCATTGTTTATTCAAACTTTACCAATAATCTACGCTTTATTTACCCATGGATAATCGATCTATGTTTTTATAGTAATTGGTGATCCCCTTCATAACAATTCAGCATATATTTTATTGGTAAAAATTTTCCAATACACAAACTGAACATTCCGCTCAGTTACACTTAGCAGTGATGCCTAAGGATTTTTTTCATTTTTCAGAAGGGAGGAGATCTCTCTCTCTCTCTCTCTTTTAAGATACGAAAAGTTGTTTTTTTTTCACAAAAAAGGAGAAACAAGAATGCTTTGAAAATAAGTCCATTTTACATATAAGTTTTCAATCATTAATTCTATAGAGGCTTTGGTACACCAGTTGTTTCGTTCTTTCTTTTCATGAAAATGCTATTATGAATCTCATTTGAGAAAGGGACTGCAAAGTAAAAAAGGGCTGTATTTGTTTCTTGTACATGTTGTATAAAGCCCATTATATTCGTATTACACGTGATTTACATGTAACTGTCAAATTGCTTTGACATGCCTTAATTTACATGTAAATATTTCAGTGATGCATCAAATTTTTTTTTCGATGGATTGAGTTTATTCCTTTAAAAGGACAGGAGTTTGTATCATTGATTCAGAATTCATGAAACAACTACACCTGTTCCTTTTTTCGGATATAAACTCAATCCATCGAAAACAAAAGGGCATTGTTGAACTAATGACCTTTCAATTTTTTTTTTAATTGATTTGAATGAGGAATACTTGATACATCATTTAGAAATAAATGAATGTTCTCCGCTTTTAAATAATGGAAATAGTCACCAAAAATCACTGTAGTAAGTCATATGAATATTGTTCATGTAACAAATATCATTGTTCAATTTTATACGGTATAAATTTAATCCATGGAAAAATAATTTTGATAATGTATCTATTCAAACAGGTCTGTTACAAAGAACTTCTAGACACAAGTCCTAAGCATAAATTGGCCAAAATACTGTTTTGATCAGAGTATACATTTGACGATTATAACTGGAAAGGAGATGCAGTATTTACATGTTATCTTCATTATACATGTTATATGGTTTAACTTAAATTTACACTCCTTTCTTTTACATCGATTTAATGTATCCATTGTACAAATGTTGATCTCTCGGACGTCTCGTCCCTTTAAACAGTGTTAAAATTATCTCGGTCATCTTCGGCAGTGTCTTGATAGTTTCTGTGGATTGAGCGAAGGTGATCATGTCGACCTTTGATGATAGACACCATTTTTTTATGTTGTATAAGGTATATTTTGGTAAAAATATTCAATAATTCAAACCATATAATACACTTGAAATTTATTTGAACAACAGATACCTTAAACAACGAAAGTTTCATGGACAAAACAGGAGAAGCAAGATTTCGAACCCATTTCTCATTGAATGCCTTTAATGCATTTCAAATGGTTTCTTTTCAAATGCATGATGATAATCCTCCTTTGAAATACATGTATGGATATCCCTTGAATTAAGATTTTATTTGTCAAAACTTTCCAATACACAAACTGAACATTCCGCTCAGTTCGACTTAGAAGTGATACCTAAGGCTCTCTTTTTTCATTTTTAATACACGACATGTGGTTATTTCACAATAAAAATGAGAAAGAAGAATGCTTTGAAAATATGTCCATTTTACATATAAGTTTTCAATCATTAATTCTATAGAGGCTTTGGTACACCAGTTGTTTCGTTCTTTCTTTTCATGAAAATGCTATTATGAATCTCATTTGAGAAAGGGACTGCAAAGTAAAAAAGGGCTGTATTTGTTTCTTGTACATGTTGTATAAAGGCCATTATATTCGTATTACACGTGATTTACATGTAACTGTCAAATTGCTCTGACATGCCTCAATTTACATGTAAATATTTCAGTGATGCATCAAATTTTTTTTTCCGATGGATTGAGTTTATTCCTTTAAAAGGACAGGAGTTTGTATCATTGATTCAGAATTCATGAAACAACTACACCTGTTCCCTTTTTTCGGATATAAACTCAATCCATCGAAAACAAAAGGGCACTGTTGAACGAATGGCCCTTCAATTTTCTCTCAAATTAATTTGAATGAGGGGTACTTGATACTTCATTTAAAAATAAATGAATGTTCTCCGCTTTTAACTAATGGAAATAGTCACCAAAAATCACTGTAGTAAGTCATATGAATATTGTTCATGTAACAAATATCATTGTTCAATTTTATACGGTATAAATTTAATCCATGGAAAAATAATTTTGATAATGTATCTATTCAAACAGGTCTGTTACAAAGAACTTCTAGACACAAGTCCTAAGCATAAATTGGCCAAAATACTGTTTTGATCAGAGTATACATTTGACGATTATAACTGGAAAGGAGATGCAGTATTTACACGTTATCTTCATTATACATGTTATATGGTTTAACTTAAATTTACACTCCTTTCTTTTACACCGATTTAAACAACGAAAGTTTCATGGACAACATCAGAGAAGCAAGATTTCGAACCCATTTCTCATTTAATGTCTAATTCATTTCAAATGGTTTCTTTTCAAATTCATGGTGATAATCCTCCTTTTAAATATCCATGTCCCCTTCATAACGATTGAGAATACATTTTATTGGTAAAAACTTTTCAATACACAAACTGAACATTCCGCTCAGTTCGACTTAGAAGTGATGCCTAAGGCTCTCTTTTTTTTCATTTTTAAGATATGTCACGTTGTTTTTTTTCACAATAACAAAAAAACAAGAATGCTTTGAAAATAAGTCCATTTTACATATACGTTTTCAATCATTAATTCTATAGAGGCGTTGGTATACCAGTTGTTTCGTTCTTTTTTTTTCATGAAAATGCTATTATGAATCTCATTTGAGAAAGGGACTGCAAAGTAAAAAAGGGCTGTATTTGTTTCTTGTACATGTTGTATAAAGGCCATTATATTCGTATTACACGTGATTTACATGTAACTGTCAAATTGCTCTGACATGCCTCAATTTACATGTAAATATTTCAGTGATGCATCAAATTTTTTTTTCGATGGATTGAGTTTATTCCTTTAAAAGGACAGGAGTTTGTATCATTGATTCAGAATTCATGAAACAACTACACCTGTTCCTTTTTCGGATATAAACTCAATCCATCAAAAACAAAAGGGCACTAACAATTAATGAATGGCCCTTCAATTTTCCCTTCAATTAATTGAATGAGGAAAACTTGATACATCATATTAAAATAGATGAATGTTCTCCGCTTTTAACTAATGGAAATAGTCACCAAAAATCACTGTAATAAGTCATATCAATATAGTTCATGTAACATATATCATTGTTCAATTTTATACGGTCTAAATTTAAGAATGGAAAAAACATTTTGATAATGTATCTATTCCAACAGGTATGTAACAAAGAACTTCTACACATAAGTCCTAAGCATACATTGGCCAAAATACTGTTTTGAGTATACATTTTGTTCAGAGTATACATTTGACGATTATAACTGGAAAGGAGATGCAGTATTTACACGTTACCTTCATTATACATGTTATATGGTTTAACAGGTGGTCGGGGCCCTGTCTTCTCTAAAGAGGTTTGGACAGGGCCCGTCATGGAGTCCCGTCGTCACAGTCAGTCAGAGTGCATGTCTCAAGGATGCGCTTGTACAAGACTGTAGATTGGTCAAGTACCAAGCCTAGTGTCCGTCTGAGATTGATTGAGAATACATTTTATTGGTAAAAACTTTTCAATACACAAACTGAACATTCCGCTCAGTTCGACTTAGAAGTGATGCCTATGGCTCTCTTTTTTCATTTTTAAGATATGACACGTGGTTTTTTTCACAATAACAAAAAAACAAGAATGCTTTGAAAATAAGTCCATTTTACATATAAGTTTTCAATCATTAATTCTATAGAGGCTTTGGTACACCAGTTGTTTCGTTCTTTCTTTTCATGAAAATGCTATTATGAATCTCATTTGAGAAAGGGACTGCAAAGTAAAAAAGGGCTGTATTTGTTTCTTGTACATGTTGTATAAAGGCCATTATATTCGTATTACACGTGATTTACATGTAACTGTCAAATTGCTCTGACATGCCTCAATTTACATGTAAATATTTCAGTGATGCATCAAATTTTTTTTTCGATGGATTGAGTTTATTCCTTTAAAAGGACAGGAGTTTGTATCATTGATTCAGAATTCATGAAACAACTACACCTGTTCCTTTTTTTCGGATATAAACTCAATCCATCGAAAACAAAAGAGCACTGTTGAACGAATGGCCCTTCAATTTTCTCTCAAATTAATTTGAATGAGGGGTACTTGATACTTCATTTAAAAATAAATGAATGTTCTCCGCTTTTAACTAATGGAAATAGTCACCAAAAATCACTGTAGTAAGTCATATGAATATTGTTCATGTAACAAATATCATTGTTTAATTTTATACGGTATAAATTTAATCCATGGAAAAATAATTTTGATAATGTATCTATTCAAACAGGTGTGTTACAAAGAACTTCTAGACATGTCCTAAGCATACATTGGCCAAAATACTGTTTTGATCAGAGTATACATTTGACGATTATAACTGGAAAGGAGATGCAGTATTTACACGTTATCTTCATTATACATGTTATATGGTTTAACTTAAATTTACACTCCTTTCTTTTACACCGATTTAAACGACGAAAGTTTCATGGACAACATAAGAGAAGCAAGATTTCGAACCCATTTCTAATTTAATGTCTAATGCATTTCAAATGGTTTCTTTTCAAATTCATGGTGATAATCCTCCTTTTAAATATCCATGTTCCCTTCATAACGATTGAAAATACATTTTATTGGTAAAAACTTTTCAATACACAAACTGAACATTCCGCTCAGTTCGACTTAGAAGTGATGCCTAAGGCTCTCTTTTTTTCATTTTTAAGATATGTCACGTGGTTTTTTTCACAATAACAAAAAAACAAGAATGCTTTGAAAATAAGTCCATTTTACATATAAGTTTTCAATCATTAATTCTATAGAGGCTTTGGTACACCAGTTGTTTCGTTCTTTCTTTTCATGAAAATGCTATTATGAATCTCATTTGAGAAAGGGACTGCAAAGTAAAAAAAGGGCTGTATTTGTTTCTTGTACATGTTGTATAAAGGCCATTATATTCGTATTACACATGATTTACATGTAACTGTCAAATTGCTCTGACATGCCTCAATTTACATGTAAATATTTCAGTGATGCATCAAATTTTTTTTTCGATGGATTGAGTTTATTCCTTTAAAAGGACAGGAGTTTGTATCATTGATTCAGAATTCATGAAACAACTACACCTGTTCCTTTTTCGGATATAAACTCAATCCATCAAAAACAAAAGGGCACTAACAATTAATGAATGGCCCTTCAATTTTCCCTTCAATTAATTGAATGAGGAAAACTTGATACATCATATTAAAATAGATGAATGTTCTCCGCTTTTAACTAATGGAAATAGTCACCAATAAAACACCGCTAAAGACGGTATGGCCGGATTGCAAAGTAAGTTTTTGTCACCAACTGGGTCAAGGTCACTAAGTCAAATATTACAGCATACATTGAGAGGTCTTGTCAGAGGCAACCTACATGTATAATATAAACTTTCTACTGCATACAGTTCCTTAGATTTTGCTTAAACCAAGAACTTTAACCAAAATCTTTAACTAGGTCAAAGTCCAAGGTCAAGGTCACTAGGTCAAATGTTACGGCATAAATTGAAAGGTCTCATCATGGGCAACCTACATGTATAATATAAAGTTTCTACTGCATACAGTTCCATAGATTTTGCTTAAACCAGAAACTTTAACCAAAATCTTTAACTAGGTCAAAGTCCAAGGTCAAGGTCACTAGGTCTAATGTTACGGCATAAATTGAAAGGTCTCATCATGGGCAACCTAAATGTATAATAAAAGGTTTCTACTGCATACAGTTCCTTAGATTTTGCTTAAACCAGAAACTTTAACCAAAATCTTTAACTAGGTCAAAGTCCAAGGTCAAGGTCACTAGGTCCAATGTTATGGCATAAATTGAAAGGTCTTGTCATGGGCAACCTATATGTATAATATAAGGTTTCTACTGCATACAGTTCCTTAGATTTTGCTTAAACCAGGAACTTTAACCAAAATCTTTAACTAGGTCAAAGTCCAAGGTCAAGGTCACTAGGTCAAATGTTACGGCATAAATTGAAAGGTCTTGTCATGGGCAACCTTCATGTATAATATAAAGTTTCTACTGCATATAGTTCCTTAGATTTTGCCTCAACCAGAAACTTTAACCAAAATGTTGACGGCAGACGGACAGACGGACAGACGGACATCGTCAATCTATAGACCGGAATTGCTTTGCAATCCGGCCAAAAATCACTGTAATAAGTCATATCAATATAGTTCATGTAACATATATCATTGTTCAATTTTATACGGTCTAAATTTAAGAATGGAAAAAAACATTTTGATAATGTATCTATTCCAACAGGTATGTAACAAAGAACTTCTACACATAAGTCCTAAGCATACATTGGCCAAAATACTGTTTTGAGTATACATTTTGTTCAGAGTATACATTTGACGATTATAACTGGAAAGGAGATGCAGTATTTACACGTTACCTTCATTATTCATGTTATATGGTTTAACAGGTGGTCGGGGCCCTGTCTTCTCTAAAGAGGTTTGGACAGGGCCCGTCATGGAGTCCCGTCGTCACAGTCAGTCAGAGTGCAAGTCTCAACGATGCGCTTGTACAAGACTGTAGATTGGTCAAGTACCAAGCCTAGTGTCCGTCTGAGATTGATTGAGAATACATTTTAATGGTAAAAACTTTTCAATACACAAACTGAACATTCCGCTCAGTTCGACTTAGAAGTGATGCCTATGGCTCTCTTTAATTCATTTTTAAGATATGACACGTGGTTTTTTTCACAATAACAAAAAAACAAGAATGCTTTGAAAATAAGTCCATTTTACATATAAGTTTTCAATCATGAATTCTATAGAGGCTTTGGTACACCAGTTGTTTCGTTCTTTCTTTTCATGAAAATACTATTATGAATCTCATTTGAGAAAGGGACTGCAAAGTAAAAAAGGGCTGTATTTGTTTCTTGTACATGTTGTATAAAGGCCATTATATTCGTATTACACGTGATTTACATGTAACTGTCAAATTGCTCTGACATGCCTCAATTTACATGTAAATATTTCAGTGATGCATCAAATTTTTTTTTCGATGGATTGAGTTTATTCCTTTAAAAGGACAGGAGTTTGTATCATTGATTCAGAATTCATGAAACAACTACACCTGTTCCTTTTTTTCGGATATAAACTCAATCCATCGAAAACAAAAGGGCACTGTTGAACGAATGGCCCTTCAATTTTCTCTCAAATTAATTTGAATGAGGGGTACTTGATACTTCATTTAAAAATGAATGAATGTTCTCCGCTTTTAACTAATGGAAATAGTCACCAAAAATCACTGTAGTAAGTCATATGAATATTGTTCATGTAACAAATATCATTGTTCAATTTTATACGGTATAAATTTAATCCATGGAAAAATCATTTTGATAATGTATCTATTCAAACAGGTATGTTACAAAGAACTTCTAGACATGTCCTAAGCATACATTGGCCAAAATACTGTTTTGATCAGAGTATACATTTGACGATTATAACTGGAAAGGAGATGCAGTATTTACACGTTATCTTCATTATACATGTTATATGGTTTAACTTAAATTTACACTCCTTTCTTTTACACCGATTTAAACGACGAAAGTTTCATGGACAACATAAGAGAAGCAAGATTTCGAACCCATTTCTAATTTAATGTCTAATGCATTTCAAATGGTTTCTTTTCAAATTCATGGTGATAATCCTCCTTTTAAATATCCATGTCCCCTTCATAACGATTGAGAATACATTTTATTGGTAAAAACTTTTCAATACACAAACTGAACATTCCGCTCAGTTCGACTTAGAAGTGATGCCTAAGGCTCTCTTTTTTTCATTTTTAAGATATGTCACGTGGTTTTTTTCACAATAACAAAAAAACAAGAATGCTTTGAAAATAAGTCCATTTTACATATAAGTTTTCAATCATTAATTCTATAGAGGCTTTGGTACACCAGTTGTTTCGTTCTTTCTTTTCATGAAAATGCTATTATGAATCTCATTTGAGAAAGGGACTGCAAAGTAAAAAAGGGCTGTATTTGTTTCTTGTACATGTTGTATAAAGGCCATTATATTCGTATTACACATGATTTACATGTAACTGTCAAATTCCTCTGACATGCCTCAATTTACATGTAAATATTTCAGTGATGCATCAAATTTTTTTTTCGATGGATTGAGTTTATTCCTTTAAAAGGACAGGAGTTTGTATCATTGATTCAGAATTCATGAAACAACTACACCTGTTCCTTTTTCGGATATAAACTCAATCCATCAAAAACAAAAGGGCACTAACAATTAATGAATGGCCCTTCAATTTTCCCTTCAATTAATTGAATGAGGAAAACTTGATACATCATATTAAAATAGATGAATGTTCTCCGCTTTTAACTAATGGAAATAGTCACCAAAAATCACTGTAATAAGTCATATCAATATAGTTCATGTAACATATATCATTGTTCAATTTTATACGGTCTAAATTTAAGAATGGAAAAAACATTTTGATAATGTATCTATTCCAACAGGTATGTAACAAAGAACTTCTACACATAAGTCCTAAGCATACATTGGCCAAAATACTGTTTTGAGTATACATTTTGTTCAGAGTATACATTTGACGATTATAACTGGAAAGGAGATGCAGTATTTACACGTTACCTTCATTATACATGTTATATGGTTTAACAGGTGGTCGGGGCCCTGTCTTCTCTAAAGAGGTTTGGACAGGGCCCGTCATGGAGTCCCGTCGTCACAGTCAGTCAGAGTGCAAGTCTCAAGGATGCGCTTGTACAAGACTGTAGATTGGTCAAGTACCAAGCCTAGTGTCCGTCTGAGATTGATTGAGAATACATTTTAATGGTAAAAACTTTTCAATACACAAACTGAACATTCCGCTCAGTTCAACTTAGAAGTGATGCCTATGGCTCTCTTTTTTCATTTTTAAGATATGACACGTGGTTTTTTTCACAATAACAAAAAAAACAAGAATGCTTTGAAAATAAGTCCATTTTACATATAAGTTTTCAATCATTAATTCTATAGAGGCTTTGGTACACCAGTTGTTTCGTTCTTTCTTTTCATGAAAATGCTATTATGAATCTCATTTGAGAAAGGGACTGCAAAGTAAAAAAGGGCTGTATTTGTTTCTTGTACATGTTGTATAAAGGCCATTATATTCGTATTACACGTGATTTACATGTAACTGTCAAATTGCTCTGACATGCCTCAATTTACATGTAAATATTTCAGTGATGCATCAAATTTTTTTTTTCGATGGATTGAGTTTATTCCTTTAAAAGGACAGGAGTTTGTATCATTGATTCAGAATTCATGAAACAACTACACCTGTTCCTTTTTTTCGGATATAAACTCAATCCATCGAAAACAAAAGAGCACTGTTGAACGAATGGCCCTTCAATTTTCTCTCAAATTAATTTGAATGAGGGGTACTTGATACTTCATTTAAAAATAAATGAATGTTCTCCGCTTTTAACTAATGGAAAGAGTCACCAAAAATCACTGTAGTAAGTCATATGAATATTGTTCATGTAACAAATATCATTGTTCAATTTTATACGGTATAAATTTAATCCATGGAAAAATCATTTTGATAATGTATCTATTCAAACAGGTATGTTACAAAGAACTTCTAGACATGTCCTAAGCATACATTGGCCAAAATACTGTTTTGATCAGAGTATACATTTGACGATTATAACTGGAAAGGAGATGCAGTATTTACACGTTATCTTCATTATACATGTTATATGGTTTAACTTAAATTTACACTCCTTTCTTTTACACCGATTTAAACGACGAAAGTTTCATGGACAACATAAGAGAAGCAAGATTTCGAACCCATTTCTAATTTAATGTCTAATGCATTTCAAATGGTTTCTTTTCAAATTCATGGTGATAATCCTCCTTTTAAATATCCATGTCCCCTTCATAACGATTGAGAATACATTTTATTGGTAAAAACTTTTCAATACACAAACTGAACATTCCGCTCAGTTCGACTTAGAAGTGATGCCTAAGGCTCTCTTTTTTTCATTTTTAAGATATGTCACGTGGTTTTTTTCACAATAACAAAAAAACAAGAATGCTTTGAAAATAAGTCCATTTTACATATAAGTTTTCAATCATTAATTCTATAGAGGCTTTGGTACACCAGTTGTTTCGTTCTTTCTTTTCATGAAAATGCTATTATGAATCTCATTTGAGAAAGGGACTGCAAAGTAAAAAAGGGCTGTATTTGTTTCTTGTACATGTTGTATAAAGGCCATTATATTCGTATTACACATGATTTACATGTAACTGTCAAATTCCTCTGACATGCCTCAATTTACATGTAAATATTTCAGTGATGCATCAAATTTTTTTTTCGATGGATTGAGTTTATTCCTTTAAAAGGACAGGAGTTTGTATCATTGATTCAGAATTCATGAAACAACTACACCTGTTCCTTTTTCGGATATAAACTCAATCCATCAAAAACAAAAGGGCACTAACAATTAATGAATGGCCCTTCAATTTTCCCTTCAATTAATTGAATGAGGAAAACTTGATACATCATATTAAAATAGATGAATGTTCTCCGCTTTTAACTAATGGAAATAGTCACCAAAAATCACTGTAATAAGTCATATCAATATAGTTCATGTAACATATATCATTGTTCAATTTTATACGGTCTAAATTTAAGAATGGAAAAAACATTTTGATAATGTATCTATTCCAACAGGTATGTAACAAAGAACTTCTACACATAAGTCCTAAGCATACATTGGCCAAAATACTGTTTTGAGTATACATTTTGTTCAGAGTATACATTTGACGATTATAACTGGAAAGGAGATGCAGTATTTACACGTTACCTTCATTATACATGTTATATGGTTTAACAGGTGGTCGGGGCCCTGTCTTCTCTAAAGAGGTTTGGACAGGGCCCGTCATGGAGTCCCGTCGTCACAGTCAGTCAGAGTGCAAGTCTCAAGGATGCGCTTGTACAAGACTGTAGATTGGTCAAGTACCAAGCCTAGTGTCCGTCTGAGATTGATTGAGAATACATTTTAATGGTAAAAACTTTTCAATACACAAACTGAACATTCCGCTCAGTTCAACTTAGAAGTGATGCCTATGGCTCTCTTTTTTCATTTTTAAGATATGACACGTGGTTTTTTTCACAATAACAAAAAAAACAAGAATGCTTTGAAAATAAGTCCATTTTACATATAAGTTTTCAATCATTAATTCTATAGAGGCTTTGGTACACCAGTTGTTTCGTTCTTTCTTTTCATGAAAATGCTATTATGAATCTCATTTGAGAAAGGGACTGCAAAGTAAAAAAGGGCTGTATTTGTTTCTTGTACATGTTGTATAAAGGCCATTATATTCGTATTACACGTGATTTACATGTAACTGTCAAATTGCTCTGACATGCCTCAATTTACATGTAAATATTTCAGTGATGCATCAAATTTTTTTTTTCGATGGATTGAGTTTATTCCTTTAAAAGGACAGGAGTTTGTATCATTGATTCAGAATTCATGAAACAACTACACCTGTTCCTTTTTTTCGGATATAAACTCAATCCATCGAAAACAAAAGAGCACTGTTGAACGAATGGCCCTTCAATTTTCTCTCAAATTAATTTGAATGAGGGGTACTTGATACTTCATTTAAAAATAAATGAATGTTCTCCGCTTTTAACTAATGGAAAGAGTCACCAAAAATCACTGTAGTAAGTCATATGAATATTGTTCATGTAACAAATATCATTGTTCAATTTTATACGGTATAAATTTAATCCATGGAAAAATCATTTTGATAATGTATCTATTCAAACAGGTATGTTACAAAGAACTTCTAGACATGTCCTAAGCATACATTGGCCAAAATACTGTTTTGATCAGAGTATACATTTGACGATTATAACTGGAAAGGAGATGCAGTATTTACACGTTATCTTCATTATACATGTTATATGGTTTAACTTAAATTTACACTCCTTTCTTTTACACCGATTTAAACGACGAAAGTTTCATGGACAACATAAGAGAAGCAAGATTTCGAACCCATTTCTAATTTAATGTCTAATGCATTTCAAATGGTTTCTTTTCAAATTCATGGTGATAATCCTCCTTTTAAATATCCATGTCCCCTTCATAACGATTGAGAATACATTTTATTGGTAAAAACTTTTCAATACACAAACTGAACATTCCGCTCAGTTCGACTTAGAAGTGATGCCTAAGGCTCTCTTTTT
Source organism: Pinctada fucata (assembly GCA_028142955.1). Classification (NCBI taxonomy): domain Eukaryota; kingdom Metazoa; phylum Mollusca; class Bivalvia; order Pterioida; family Pteriidae; genus Pinctada; species Pinctada fucata. Next base: position 40,333,345 of record AP027106.1, on the reverse strand, counting down.
TTCATTTTTAAGATATGTCACGTGGTTTTTTTCACAATAACAAAAAAACAAGAATGCTTTGAAAATAAGTCCATTTTACATATAAGTTTTCAATCATTAATTCTATAGAGGCTTTGGTACACCAGTTGTTTCGTTCTTTCTTTTCATGAAAATGCTATTATGAATCTCATTTGAGAAAGGGACTGCAAAGTAAAAAAGGGCTGTATTTGTTTCTTGTACATGTTGTATAAAGGCCATTATATTCGTATTACACGTGATTTACATGTAACTGTCAAATTGCTCTGACATGCCTCAATTTACATGTAAATATTTCAGTGATGCATCAAATTTTTTTTTCGATGGATTGAGTTTATTCCTTTAAAAGGACAGGAGTTTGTATCATTGATTCAGAATTCAGGAAACAACTACACCTGTTCCTTTTTCGGATATAAACTCAATCCATCAAAAACAAAAGGGCACTAACAATTAATGAATGGCCCTTCAATTTTCCCTTCAATTAATTGAATGAGGAAAACTTGATACATCATATTAAAATAGATGAATGTTCTCCGCTTTTAACTAATGGAAATAGTCACCAAAAATCACTGTAATAAGTCATATCAATATAGTTCATGTAACATATATCATTGTTCAATTTTATACGGTCTAAATTTAAGAATGGAAAAAACATTTTGATAATGTATCTATTCCAACAGGTATGTAACAAAGAACTTCTACACATAAGTCCTAAGCATACATTGGCCAAAATACTGTTTTGAGTATACATTTTGTTCAGAGTATACATATGACGATTATAACTGGAAAGGAGATGCAGTATTTATACGTTACCTTCATTATACATGTTATATGGTTTAACAGGTGGTCGGGGCCCTGTCTTCTCTAAAGAGGTTTGGACAGGGCCCGTCATGGAGTCCCGTCGTCACAGTCAGTCAGAGTGCAAGTCTCAAGGATGCGCTTGTACAAGACTGTAGATTGGTCAAGTACCAAGCCTAGTGTCCGTCTGGTGACATTAGGATCATATCCACGGTATAAAAGGCGTTTGATGATTCTGAAGCATTTTCGATGGTTATGCTGCCTACTTTTGATCCTTTTTATTTTGTTTATCATATCACCATAAAAGACAGGTTGTGTTATACCCATAGTAATGTACTCTGTTGCATATATAGATCCGAATTTTAAAAAAAGTTGACTGTAATTTTTGTAAAATTTCCAGAAAGTCTTAACTAGTTTATGAAAGCGGAAACCTTGACCTAAAAGTTTTTTGGTAATTTGTAAATTTCTACTGTGAAAATCCAAAATATCAGTACATGCTCTAGCGTACCGGATGAGCTGTGATATGTAAATGCCGTATGACGGTAATCTTGGAACATCACCGTCAAGCCAGGGGAAATTTACTATGTTGAATCCAAAATCATCCCTTTTGTCATATAAACTTGTATGAATCTTTCCGTTTACAATTTTGATATTTAGGTCCAAAAACGGTGTTTCTGTATTTGAAAGGTTTGCCTTGTTAAGTGTTAATTCTTGTGGATAAATTTCATTCTTATATAATTCAAAAGCAGGATTGTCAATGGTTAGAATATCATCCAGATACCTAGAAGTATTATTGAAACATTTCAGATCATCAAATTTTTCTTTGCTTTTGAAGACTTTGGATAAATTCTTTTTCATAAGTGTATAAAAATAAATCTGCAACAAGAGGCGCACAGTTAGTACCCATAGGAATTCCTACAACCTGCTTGTATAGATCCTCACCAAATCTCACATAAATATTGTCCAAGAGGAAGGACAAGGCATTACACAGGTCACTACATGTCCATGATTTGTAGTCTGTCGAGGAAAAGAAACCCTTCGATTCAGATGTACAAATGTAAGTTTTTCGCTCTCGATCAAAACACCATTTAATGAGATTAGATAATGGATCCTTAATTTTGTCATGAGGAAGTGTGGTGTACATATTAGAGAGTGTCGTATGAAGAAATCTTATTGGCTTGGAAATTTCCAGATTTCATTTTGTCAATCACATCCCCTGAATTCTTAATAGACCAAAATAAATTTACATCGTTCCTGTTTAGAACCGTTTCAAAATATCTAGTTATGTGTTCTTTAATAGCAGTAAGTGCTGACGTCAGATTTCTAGACAGAATGGTAGACAAGCAGTTACTAGAATTAGCAATAAATCGAAATTTGTAAGGAGACTTGTGCAGTTTCGGTTAGAAATAGAGATATTGAATGAAGACAGTTCACTGTTATGCTTGCTTAAAATGTTAGATGCACTTTCATTGCTTTTATATATGTATTAGTAGACGAAAGTTCCGAAACCAAAGTTGATATATAGTAACGTTTTCAAATGATAATGGTGTTGTTGGCTGCTTTATCAGCTGGTGCAAAGACATATTTTTCATGTAATTACTTACTTTGGATTTGAAATATCTTTCTGATTTGGAACGTGGATTTTGAAAAAGATGAGGGTTTTTATGGAAGTTATCTATTCGAATATCCGTTATATCTAAAATGAGGTTTTTCCAGTCATTCAGAGCATGCGGTTTGACTCCTTCTGATTTACACCATCTTTTCGTATAATTATCTAAGGCTTCCGTAAGCACCTCACTGCATTTGACAAAATCTATCTTGGATGGGATTCTATACTTAGGTCCTTTTTTAAGAAGACCACGGAGCTGTCTGTCTTGGATAATTGAAAAGTCACCTGTAACAACATGGCCAGCTGGTTTGTAGAGATATATAGAAGTAAAAGTCTTCAAATTGAATAGCATCATTTTGCACATTCTCAAGAAGCAGGACACGATTCGAGTATGTCAGGATCCGATGTAACTTTATTATAGTTAAAAACAAAGTTTCGAATAGGTTTCTTGTACTTATAACAAATAAGAGGTGGCTCTAAATTTACAAAATATTGAGTAATGGTACTTTGTACGCGATGATCCCGAAAAATATTAGAGATGTTTAGAAGATCAAAACCTTTGTATAAACGGGATTTTTATGAATCGTCTTTTAGGTGAGTTGTTTTTCACAATAGGGTTAACTTTATACTGTGCGAATGAGACAATGATATTAAGTATGAATCAGTCAGTGTTTCTTAAGAATGCAACCTCTGCTTCATCCAAGATAGATTTCAAGTGCATAACTGGTATTGACGACAGAGCATGTAACAGCTCATGTCTGCCGCCATTGCGTGCTTTAGTAAGTAAATCGTTGAGAGAGCGGTAGATTCTGGATCGTTTTCTTTTTTGTCTGTTCCGTCTTTTCCCATGCGACCTGTATTTCCTTTTAGTGTTTGGGCGAATTGAAAAGATGTTGATATTGGTAGAGGCTGAGGAAATGTTTCCTTGTCCATAGATTTGATCGTTTAAACCAAGAGGGTACGCAGTCTGCAGTTTGGTGATCCAGGCAAGTTCTGCTTGTAGTCGGCATTTTTTAATTTCGGTCTTACTTTCGTTTTTACGTTTTGGAAAGTCTGAACTGGGGTAATGGTGATATCCGAAATAGAATGATTGTATTTAACAAAGTGATTATAAAGACAGTTTCTGTGTTTTTGTTGACGTGAGGTTCTGATCTTATAAGTTCAATCCATTATTCATCATATGTTTCGAATGTCCAATCAGTCAAACCACCAAGAATGACTTCAGAGTCATTTTGCTCAAAATTCAACAGGTAACACATTCACAATTCTCTCAATAGTAATTTCTTTGTTCAATAAACATTTGACATGACATTATTAAGGTATCCGTTGTACAATAGAGTCATTTTACAAAGCGTTTTAATCATCTCCATTGTAAAGTATGGTAAATTGTATGCCTGGTAAGGTACTATAAACTATATATTTTCTGAAAGGTATTGATGCCCTGAGTACAGATATAAGACTCCCAGGTCTTAAAAATCCAAGGGAAAAAACTCTTGTACAACTTTGTTATTTTACATTATATATAGAGAAAATAGACAATTTAAATGCTTCATAAGTTATTCCCCTTTGTTTTTCTGGCCCCAAAATTATTAATTCTGAGCAGTGGGCATTATAACCTTTCAGAAAATATATAGTTTATAATACCTTACCAGGCATCCAAAAATGCCCTATTGTACATCGGATACCTTAAGTACATGAGAAATAATGTCCTCACATACTTAAGATTGGACATGTAGCTATTCTTAAAAGATGAAGAATATTAATGTCATTTGATATTTCAGGGAAATAAAACTTGAAAGTAATCATCTATTTGGTTTCATATCTTTCTGAATAACAATAAAATGTGATAATTTATGTCTAGAATTTGTGTTCGATAATCATTGGTCACTCTCTCGACGTTGGCAGTGATGCCTTAGACTTTTTTTTTTCGTTTTGAATTTTTTTCAAAAGGAATAAGGAACAAAAATGCCCAGCTAAGGAGGTCAGTCTTATTATGCTTGACCATCCATGTACCTTTGATGGAAATACAAATGTACATTACATATCAATCAAGTTGTTGCAATTGATGTGTATGTGAAGCTTGACTGCAGACGAACAGACAGACAGACAGACAGACAGACAGATACAAGACATGTATGTGACTTGCTAAGAATGCGATATGATCAATCCCATCTTTAACCTTCACTTTATAGAATGAAATAGATGACACATACAATTTCAGCTCTTTACACATGTTATAATCACATGTAAAATAGCCTTGTGTCCGAACTCAGGCCAGGATAATATTTACATTTCAAATCAATGGACAAATGTCAATGAGGTCAAGTCATTAGACTCATCATTTAAGAGGGTATGAGCGTGAACAAATCAAACGTAAACCGTATAGATGTCGTAAAGAAAACAAAGTCTGAAAACTTACTGAACTAATGGTTGAATATACTTCTAGATTAAAGAGCAATGCATTTCGAATGACGAGCAATATATATCATCGATTACATCTAAAATACGCTTCTATCACGACATCGTTTTACCCTTGGCACATAGTTTACGACATCAACGGGAGTTTATTTGACGTCATACTGTATTATGACGTTGCAATATTTTTCCGCGAATTATCATGAAAGCGCTTTGTGCTTGTTCTTTAGAAGTCCTGTAAATTCAGTTTGTCTTATATTATTTCACGCCATGACAACTTTACGGAGAGGAATAATTTGATTGCGATTGAATTGAGTAACAGTTTAATACTTCAAATTTATTCTTGCATAAAAAAGACACAAATAAATTCAAAAGAATAATTATATTTTATAGTTCAAGTTGACGATGCGGCATTACTGACCACGCAATTGAACTCAAATATTGAAAACGTGTAAAACTGATATATCTTGAAAGTACTTTTCTTTCATTTACAAAACGTATGCGTTATAGTGATTTAGTCAGAATTTATATCACGAGGCCTATTGATTAGTAGTTGTAATAATTAAGTGAGCATGACGACCGACTGTCAAATCATCAAAAGGACCAAAGATCACGTACATCATGTACATGTACGTTGTAAAATAGATGGATCCGAAGGACTCCGTAAACACACTTCCCATTGTACGCCCTGTTGAAAAGGGAATTATTCTGTCTCAATTTTACTAATCTATGATATAACGACATTCATTGAAGAGAGCATGTGCAAGAAATCAATGCGGAAGACAGGGTGTGCGTTTACTACCTTTCCTATCATACCGACAACCCCCCCTCCCCCTTCTAATCCCAGCACTTAGTAAAACTAGTGAAACTAGAAATGTGCCTCAGCTAACTTTAGATAAATTGTTTCAAAGCAAACTTATCAAGAGATTAAGAGATCCTTCGTATCTTTGTTCTACTAAATTTGCTTCATTTTTTTTTTTCAAATCTGGTACAATATGTACGAATGTCAAAACTACATGTACATGTATAAATAGATACGTGTAGATGCCGCAAAATCAATTTTGAGAGAAATGATATACAGAAGAAGCATATAGATAGGAATCTAGAACATTAATTTTTTCTCATTCACTGAGATTAACAGTATACAATATCGCCGAGCATTACCTAAAATGAGCGTCACGATGAGCGCTACGTCACGTTACGTTGTCGGTGCTTAAAAGCGCTAAGTGTTGGGAAAATGAATAAGAAATTGATCAGAATATGACTCAAATTTTAAGTCTGAAGTCCAGATTATAAGAAATCTCAGATAAAATGTATAGATATATAACAACTTTCCATTTTCAATCATAAACAACGTATTTATCATATCCAGAGGCTTGGTCAGAGGAATTCTAAGCTAAATATCTTTAAAACGGCTACACTCTTTTTTCTATAAATTATTTTTTTATCTTTAGCATGTATCACTAGATGAAAAAAGAAACATTTTATCAAAATTCTATTATGCCAACAACTTCGAAAATTAATGTTTTTAAACTTTTCATACAATTTTTACTGTCAAAAATGGGATGAAATAAATGTCCTTCTCCAGCATGGTTACCATGGCAACAAAAATATTTTTTCCGAAAATGATAAATTTACTTCATTTGCTGCGTCAATGGATAAAAATTTACTTCGTACTGTGTTATGTTGATTTTTAAAATAAAGTCCAAAGTTGGGACATTGCTTTAGAAAAAAATGTGCAGAGTTACCTCCCTTTTTTGTCGGTATATAGGGGACAAACGGCTACACTCTTTTTTTCATGAAATATTGCAATCGATGAAGGAAGGGATATTCTTTTGTATGTATACAATTATTTTCAATTTCTATTATTCCCTGAAAATGCGGTTCACACTCATACCTCCTTAACTATTGTATAATTAATTGGCATTTTTCGATGTAAATGTATTTTGATACATGTATGTTAGCTAATAAAAGCCTCAGATGAAAGATTACCAAACATTTCATTTTACTTACATGTAAATCTCATCTTAGAGAATTACATGTAACAATTCTCATTTTTTACACATAAAAATTTACATGTAAAATAAACTGACAAATGTCAATGAGGTCAATTAATTAGACAAATCATTTATCTATTCTTAATCAATTGGTAATTTTCCATGTAAATGTATATTTACATGTAATCTAATTAAGCTTAAGGTGAAAGGTTACCAAAAAAATTAATTATACTTTATCTTTCCTTAAAGAATTACATGTAAGTATTCATCTCTTTTACATGTAATTAAGGTAAGACACTGGTGTCAAAGGTCAAATATTCATTTCATCACATTCTGTTTGATGTACTTCATTTTTCAAAATTTACATGTAAAATCAACCACAGCAAGGTCAAATATCAATTTGCCTGTCAACATGTGCATAGGACATTTATGACATGTTTACATGTAATATTAGCTAAAGGTCAAGTGTAAATCCTATGTGTAAAAAAGTGAGACACGTGTAATGATTTGTACTGTATACATGAATATAACATTTAATTTCAACGACATTTTTTTTCCTTTCATAACATCCATCAGTTATAACATTCTGTATCGTTACAAGTCATTGTTCATCCCCTATCTTAAATACTTTTTCCTCTTCCAAACAGCACTATAACACTTAGGGACTTCCGTTACCATACTTGAGGATTTCATTCGTAAGCACTATTAATACATGAACATGTAGATATGTCAGCCACAAATCTCTCTAGTACTTCTTCTCTTTAACAGTACTGGATGTGCACTATGAAAATTAATAATTCTCCACTTTTCGACAGTTGTCTTTCTGATTTGCTTTACCTTATTATTTTTTCTAACTTCCCTAAACATCATCAGTCACAGATTACGTGTAAACCTCTATCCTTTATTCCTTCCCTTTAATTTCCTAACCAATCTGTAAATCAATTGATTCTTCCAAATTTCTCGGCGTTAAAACCCTTCATCTTTTCTATCCTTATTTCATTGCTATTCTCGGACTACCAAAACTCTACACTGAATGTCTCATTTTGCAGCAGGATCCTATCTGGACACTCCATTCCTTGTTTTCACGTACCAACTTATTTTTTCTGTTTTCCCGCTCGTTAGACTAGTTCAGGGTACCGCGGCAGTTGGGAGCTCCACACAGACAAGGAATTTTCTCATCTTCAATCGGGAATTTATAATCATATGTTATTTCTTCATTAACATCAATGTCTCGTTTCGAATATATGACAATCTTCTTTTGGTTTTCAAGTGGTATAATCTTCGCATAACAATTTGGCTGGAATAGACAAAATAGCTAAATGATTGATCGATACACATATTTAAATATACATGTATTCTGATTGCATTCATGGAAATAGGGACCAAATGGCAATATTTTTCAATTTTTAATTTTTCCCACATCCCATTCCCAGCGCCTCTCAATCTTTTACATGTAATGTATTCTTTGCAAGCCATGAACTAAAATGTCTTTGTGCCAACTGGTCATGACGACATAACTGCATTTTCAGTGGAATTTTTTACATCATTTCTTCAATATGACAACAAAACCATAAGGTCTCTTTAGACATGGGTTTAAAGGTTATTTATACCATACTCAACAAGATTTATACTTCGCATCGAAAATTCAAACAAGATATTCTTGAGCGACATCGATTTGCCTGGATTAATGCAAAGGGTACATTTATTTTTAATCAATCAGTGTATTTACAGGAAAGTCATATAAATACACTTTAAACATGAAGGCTCATAGATTATCAGTTTCCAAGATATCTGCATTGAACATTGAAACAAAACATTCTGAGCCTTCATAAATAATATCATCATTTACCCATATTGCAGCCAAACTTACATTACAGCTATGGTTGATAAACCTAGCCAAGTTGCCGACTTTTGTAGCATCGATGATATTTTCTGTATCGACCCTGAACAAGTAGCTGCTACCACAACCCTCGGCTTCGTACTTCTTTTCCCTGAGATCAGCTATTGACTGCCGTATACTCTCACCTACGTATTCTATCACCATTTCGTCTGATGCAATTGGTTCTAGGGCAAACAGACCCCAGTCATGGATACCACTTCTGGCGAATTTCAGCTGCTTTTTGCGTAACTGGAGAGAATATGAATGAAATAAGGTTAACTTACTATTCTGTAATTAGGCACCTAAATTCATAATTTCTACGAAAAATAATGATCAATCTTAATGTACATGTACATTAAAAGATTTCCTCTTTCTTCATTTACCAATTCTTATTTTAATGTAAAATAAGTTGGAAGAAATTGTCAAAATTATGTGTTGTTGAATATTTAAGAAATCTTTAATATCATTTTCTTTGTATGAATGTATAAGTATATGGGCTGAACTGACATATACATTTAGATATAGCCCAAGTGTCACCAGCAGCATCTCTATGGATGTAAATGAAGTTTAAATAGAAACAACCCATACTTAAATTTTTTTTCAAACTTACCCTGAGTTGATTGAATTTAAAGAGATCAGCGAATTCCAAGTCCTGTACGGAGACTTGTAAACGACGATTTTCATGACGTGCCTCCCTTGAGGATTGAGCTGCCTTCTTTTCCTGAAGAAAAATCACAGAGATTTAACATGTTAAACATTTGAAAATCTAAGCACAAAATATGTAAAAATAATCAATTTACACGTAATTCTCAACAAATACACACAGTCATTAACTTTATGTGCCCTACATATTTTCAATATCGCAGGTTTATGATTGAGTAATTTACGTTTCCCATGCTACCGTAGTTCTTTCAAAATTTAACTTTAACCGCTTTAAGTAACTCTTCATATAATATTTGGTACATCAAGAAGATAAAATCTAATGTAACACAGGTAACTTACAGCAATTCTGCCTATATCTTTCTGGTTTTCTTCCTCTACTTTCTCATTCGGCCTGTTACTGTGAACCTTGGAGGTCAGTTTGTAATAGCCCTCTGTCCTTGCTGAACCTGTGAGAAAATTAATTGCAAGTTAAGTGAAACCATGTGCTGTTTGTGAATTTTACTTACCTGAATCATTTTGTAACATCAAAAATTTGATGTCTGAGCATCCTAATTCTATCTAGATACATGTATCTGTTCTAAAAAGTTGAAAATCAGAACGAATATTCAACTGGTTTTTTTTTTTTTTTTTTGCATGCTATGAATACAATTTGAGGTCAGAAAGAAGAAAATTTGATAATAATAACATGGCAAAGCAATGATCAAATTTAAAACAGAAAACGCACGAAAAATTTTTAGCGAGGGTACATGAAATATATGAGGATCTTTAATAAATTGTATTCAAGTGTGTTTGACAGCTTTTAAACTTATTCAGTATATTAATAGACCGAAAAAAGGTTATCCAGTAACATTGTTTCTACATGCACATTGACTTTTTTACTCTCAAAACTGTTGGTAACTATTCTCTTTATGTTCTTAAAGCAAATATCTTGCTTTATTTATATGTAAATACAAATCCATCTCTATGGAAATACATGTACCTGTTTTATGGGGTTTGGGATATTCTGGCTCCATTTTCCGTCGCTTCTTCGGCACAACAGGGTCTGGGATATTTGTAACAGGATGGTCCACCCACAAAATATCGTTAATCCAATAACCCATAGGGTCGTCAGATTCCAGTAAATGTTCGTACGTCCTTTTAAGATATCTAATATCTTCATCATCAATACCGTTACTATACATATCAAAAAACACACATCTTTCTTCGTCGAACTTTCGTTGTGGAAATTTGGTGATCGGTTTTGGAGGGGGAAGTAAATTGATGAGTTCCCTGCTGCCCTTAGCCTTATTAGCGATGTCATTTAGATTTAAGTTCGTAGATTCCTTCAAAGGTGCCTTGCGTTTCTTATATTCTCTCTTCGGTTTTTCAGGCTTCTTGACTTCAACAGGAGCCACCGGTTTAGCAAATTCCTCGAATACGTTTAAATGTTCTTTCTTCTTTTCCTCCATGATTTCTTTAATATCTGCAGGTCGGGGAGGTAGACAGTAGTTATGATCCATAAACACTTCGTACGGAGTTGTTTGTGCGTCCTCTTCCGCAGACATAGTTCCGTCTGTATCGTTATCCTGCGTCATTGCATCCACCTTTGGTAAAAGTGATGGAGGAGCGAAGTAGTCATGCTCTGCCAAAAATCGAGGTTTCTCGGCATCTTTCTCCACCTCTGTTCTGCCAATATCTTTCTTTGCAGCTTTAATGAGTGTATCTAACTTTTTATTTTCCTTTCCTTTGCCTTTCTGTGGTGAAATTGGCGGCTTCTGAGTTAGTTCTCTTAAACTTAATATTTCCGAAGCTTGAAGTAATGTCTCAAAACCTGACGGGGTCGTTTGAGTGCCAATAGGCTCAGCACTTGTTGAAAAAGCACTAGTTTGGTCTTTTTCTGTCTCTTTTGTCACTTTTTGAGTGTCTGTTTTCAATTTATTATCACAGATTTCTTTGGTTGGGGTAATTTGGACTGGAGTTTCTTTTTCCTTATGCACCTTTTCTTTTTCTATCTCCTTTTCCTCAGGTCTGATGAGCGAAAAATTATCTCATATATATGTATATAATATCTATTTACATGTTAATTAAATCTACCATTATAAAATCACATGTAGTTATCCATTTGGTCTTTTCTCAAAATATAGTTACTTATTTTCTTTACGTTGGATCGAATTTGAATATAGTTTCATGTATATACATGTATACTGAAATTAGAATTTATATTACATGTAAATAACTAAGGCACTTTCTCAATCAGAATGTCAATGACTTTTATTTATGTAATTACAAAGTCTTCTAAAAGTCATCTTTGAAATTAAATAAAGCCTGTGTTCGTGAAACACGAATGCCCCCGGTGGCATCTTTGATAGTATGAAAACTATTTTCTGTTAAGTACATGTATGTGAGGTCACTGGGTTAAAAGGTCAAAGGTCAAGGTCACGAGGTCAAAAATTTTGGTATCAATGGAAAGGTCATCACAAGGAATACACATGTGAAATATGAAAGCCCTATCACTTACCATTCAAAAGTTATGCCAAATGTTAAAGTTTTTGAAAAGTAGGTCAAAGGTCAAGGTCAAGGTCACGAGGTCAACAATTTTGGTATTAATGGAAAGGTCTTGTCACAAGGAATACACATGTGAAATATGAAAGCCCTATCACTTCCCATTCAAAAGTTATGCCCAATGTTAAAGTTTTTGAAAAGTAGGTCAAAGGTCAAAGTTAAGGTCACGAGGTCAAAAATTTTGGTATCAATGGAAAGGTCTTGTCACAAGGAATACACATGTGAAATATGAAAGCCCTATCACTTCCCATTCAAAAGTTATGTCCAATGTTAAAGTTTTTGAAAAGTAGGTCAAAGGTCAAGGTCATGAGTTCAAAAATTTTGGTATCAATGGAAAGGTCTTGTCACAAGGAATACACATGTGAAATATGAAAGCCCTATCACTTCCCATTCAAAAGTTATGCCCAATGTTAAAGTTTTTGATAAGTAGGTCAAAGGTCAAGGTCAAGGTCACAAGGTCAACAATTTTGGTATCAATGGAAAGGTCTTGTCACAAGGAATACACATGCGAAATATGAAAGCCCTATCACTTCCCATTCAAAAGTTATGCCCAATGTTAAAGTTTTTGAAAAGTAGGTCAAAGGTCAAGGTCAAGGTAACGAGGTCAAAAATTTTGGTATCAATGGAAAGGTCTTGTCACAAGGAATACACATGTGAAATATGAAAGCCCTATCACTTCCCATTCAAAAGTTATGCCCAATGTTAAAGTTTTTGAAAAGTAGGTCAAAGGTCAAGGTCAAGGTCACGAGGTCAAAAATTTTGGTATCAATGGAAAGGTCTTGTCACAAGGAATACACATGTGAAATATGAAAGCCCTATCACTTCCCATTCAAACGTTATGCCCAATGTTAAAGTTTTTGAAAAGTAGGTCAAAGGTCAAGGTCACAAGGTCAAAAATTTTGGTATCAATGGAAAGGTCTTGTCACAAGGAATACACATGTGAAATATGAAAGCCCTATCACTTCCCATTCAAAAGTTATGCCCAATGTTAAAGTTTTTGAAAAGTAGGTCAAAGGTCAAGGTCAAGGTCATGAGGTCAAAAATTTTGGTATCAATAGAAAGGTCTTGTCACAAGGAATACACATGTGAAATATGAAAGCCCTATCACTTCCCATTCAAAAGTTATGTCCAATGTTAAAGTTTTTCGGACAAACAGACAGACAAACAGATAAACAGACAAACAGACGGACAGGCCAAAAACTATATGCCCCCGAATCTTTGATTCCGGGGGCATAAAAAATGAACTTCTGAAGTCTCTAGAATACATGAATATTCTTTTATGAGTTAAGTTTGAAAAGAAAATTTACAATGTATTATCAAAATTGTTGTAGTTAAAGAATACTCTCACCAACTTCAAAACAAAGAAACATGACAGCAACTTCATTCCAACTTCATTTGTAAAGAATGTCCACTTCACTGCATGGAAGATTTCTTACCTTTCCTCTACATCTATTTCCTCCATTTCATCGTCTCCCTTATCATCTTCTTTATCATCTTTAATTTCACCCTCTTCTTCTTCATCATCATCTTCTTCAACATTGACATTCACAGATTCATCGTCTTCTTTTTCAACCCTCTTCACTGTTTTCTCGTCAACCTCGACCCTACGATAAACATCATCCAAAAATGTACATAAATATATGTATATCACTGTAGCCAATCACATGATATGCAAATAATCTCTTTCATGGGAATCCCCTGTGACTTTACAAGGTAAATACTGTCTAAATTTACCTTATATGAATTTATTTTAGGCTTATCATACGAGAATTATTATCAACTAAATAATGGTAATCTATTCTGGTCAAGAATACAGGTATATCCAGAGAACACTTAAACAGAAAACTTTGTTTATTTTATAACATGTAGACAAAATAGAAAATATTCTGTTTAAGTGATTATTTTCATATCACGTGATTCGCTACCGTGGTATATGAAAGATGTACATGAACATGTATGGACTGACAGAACGTTAGGAATGTGATCATTGACAAAGAAACCTAACTGGACAGTCTAGAGTCTTTAACATAACAAGTCAAGTAATTCCGTCTTTTCGATTTTACAGTCCTACGTTAAATTTTTGCGCATACCGGATGTAAAAGCATTGTGACGCCATTAAATTCCTTTGAAAACGTCTTATACATGTATTTAACCCTGTTTCCCTGAATTTCAAGCTGGTTTCCATAGAATTTGAAGACATTACAATGCCTTGACGTCAGATACCTTCACAAATGGGAGGTAACTCTCTATTTCAAAAAGACTGAACGGACAAAAATAAACTGCACACAAGGTTTTGATTTTTTTTTTTTTTTTGGTCAATGATAACACTCATTTTAAATTGATTAAAATGCTGAAAACAAAAATCTTTTTTTTTCCATGTACTCTAAAAGACTTGTGATGACATAGTAAACATTCACTTATGATCCACCTGCTGGCAGTGCAAATAAGAGTTTTATAACATCATAATTATATAGTTTACAATATAAGTCAGATACTGTCCCACATGGGAAGTCACTCTGTATGTCCAAAATCCTGAATAAAATACCTCCTCTTCCAATGGAAAATTTTCCGATCTTAAAGTTGTAATAGAACTCAAATGTCCAATTCAACATCTTTTGGTGTAATTTTCTATAATGACGTCAATGTTAAAAGACGCAATTCCATTGTTGGATCAAAATAATAAAGAGCACAAAAAATTCCCACCTTGGACATTTTCGTTATTTTGTCAGCCATTGATGAATATCGGCAAGTGGTCAATTATAAACTTACTTTTTCTTTGCTTTCTCTTCCGTTACTTTCTCCTTTCCTTCCTCCTTTTCCTCTCCCTCTTCCTCACTGGATGCCTCTTCCTCATCCTCCTCTGCTTCACTCGTCCCCTCATCTTCTTCTTCCTCATCAGAATCCTCCTCACTGGATTCCTCACCTTCTTCTTCATCGTCTTCTTCTTCTTCATCTATGAAAAATATTTGACATGGCTCCTTCAAGACAATTTTTCAAATTAACGCAAGTTTTTTTAAAATTTGACGTACATGTAGTGTATGTGGGAGATTTGCTTCAGTATCAAAAAACATTATGTAATTTTTTCCTTCAAATTTTTTTTTCACAGGAAAACTTCTTTATAAAAGTTATACTTGTACTTAAGATAACAACAAGATCTTGATAATACAGTCAAACCTGTCTTATGTGACTTTGCAAGGGCCGACAGAAAATAGGTCATATAAGACAGGTGGTCACTGAATACAGGTTCAATCTGATCTGACTTTAACCAACACAATTTTCGTAGTATAAGAGCAATACCTTAAAATGAATTACTGCATATATCAATTCGTGTATTTATTGATGAATCGTTTTGCACATATATAATCACATTAGATTGTATCTATCACAGAAGATTTAATTATTGAAGACACTGATGAAGAGATTTAATGTACAATATTATGTAGTTTGGGTCCTCTACAACACTAAAAGTCGTAATATACAGGTCTGGAATTGGTACGGGACAGAAAAATCACAGTCGTTGTCGCGTTAGACAGGTTGTCGCTATACACAGGTTTATTTGATAAGAAAATTGCTCGGGAGGAATAAAAAAGGTCACATAAAGCAGGAAGTCGCTAAAAAGAGGGTCACTTTAAGACAGTTTTGACTGTAAAACATAATTACGAAATCAAAGTTTCCCTCATCTTAATACTTTTAAACACTGTATTACTGGACGGATGACTTAACTCAATCATAATTTTATTCAAAACTGATACATTTGTACCCCTTCGTCAAATTTTTTGTCATTTCACTAAATATATCTGTGACAAGAAGATGATAATAATCATTATGTCATTCCGACCTGAATCATCTGAGTCATCATCATCTTCATCTTCACTCTCGCTGACCACGGGTTTCTTAATGCGTGATGGTCGCTTGACTTTACTGTCTCGTTCTAAAAACATTGTAAATTGCAAAATTTTAATTTAAGAAAAGACAATTGCCCTCCGGCTTTGTATCAGTCCTAAAATTTCCTTATTCAAATTGAATAAAAACATTAGTAAGTAGACTTTGTGAAAACTCTTTTCTCTGTTTGACAATGTTAAATAATAACTTATTTCAAACGTTTTCTTACAGAGTACCATTGTGACATCATCAAATTCATACAGAAATTAAATTTCTTTCAACATACATGTATTCTCCACTGGTAGCAAAAGAATTTTTTAAATGACTCAAGTTATAATACATGTATATATCATATATCATATATATGTACCTTTACCATTTTTCATCTCAAAATGAAGTAACAATGAACTGAAAATAAATGCATTTCAAGCAATGTATTTTTAATCAAATGAAAACTCAGCTCTCGTTATACATGTATGTGGTTCAAAGATCCAGTAACTATCTGCATCTATAATTACGTGTAATAGTCTGATGTCAATTCAGAATACATGTAACATGTTAATACTCTGTGTATTACACATGTGCACTACATTTTGCACTACTGTTTCAGTGGTAAAGCAAACCTTGACCTATTGGAGGTTCTTGGGTAAATATTGGGAGCCGAGTTGTAATCATGGATTGACACATTTCATACTTTTAATTAGACTGTCAAAGAAGCAAGATTTATTTTGTACCTGATTCTTCCATTTCTTCTTTGGTACCAGACATCTTACTCTCTTCATCGTGTATAATGGGTGATGGTGGACGGTATGTCTTTTTCTGTTTAATGGAAAAATGTCGATATGTATGTAACAATGTGTAAGTATCATGTCCTTAATTTTTTTTTCTCAGGATTGTCTTAATGTAGATTTGCACAATCACCCTGTGATTCATGGAAGTCCCACACGGAGTAACCACAGTGTAAAAGTTATACGTACATCTACGATAATTATTCTAAATATATCAAGCAAAATTCAATTTACAAAATCAATGTATTTTACCTGATGTGTTTTTCATTAGAAATTAACTGTAGAATCTAATTTACATGTGAAAGAAGTTATACATGTAGGAGCATTCAATTTATGGGTGAATAAATTCAATTTTAAGGTGAATGACAAAATGTTACCTAAACCAAAATGAATTCAATTTTAAGGTGAATGAATTCAATTTATAGGTGAATAAATTCAATTTTAAGATGAATGACTTCAATGTATATGTGAATAAATTCAATTCATATGAGAATAAATTCAATTTATATGTGAATAAATTCAATTTATAGGTGAATCCAAATTATAAATACATGTATAGGTATTCAATTTATATTTGGTGGATTAAAATTGTCAAATTGTATGTGACAATTCAATCTTTAAGTGAATACCTTGAAAGAGGGCAGTCTCGGCATTCCTCCACGAATTCCCAGAAACCCTCCTCCAAATCCCATCCCTCCAAAGCCACTGAGGTTCATCTCGCCGTCCTTACTCCAGGGATGCTGAGGCTCAAACAATGAGGCCAGAGTCGAGGTCACCTCACTCTTACCTACGGTCACAGTGGTGGGACGTGTCGTCGGCTTCTCTGGGACCCTCTCCGGTAGCAGTCTCCTCATGGCCTACAAAATTTTCAGGAACAATGTTAAAGTTTGCCATACAAAATTGAATCGACAGATTCAATTCTATTTATTCTTTTTTTTTTTTAAATCACAGGAACTAAACATGTTACTTCAAGATCAATTGTTGACATAGTAGAAAACAGTTCAGACTGTTTCACTTTTCTTACAACATACATGTACATTTACATTTACATTTCAGAGTAATAAGTACTGATACCATTACATACCTGTACATGTACACGTATTTCCCTTACCTGCTGTTTCTGATACTCTGACTCTTGAGTCCACCACGTGTCAAACGATTTAAACGCTGAATTCTGAACCATTTTCTTACAAAGGTCCTTCTGCATCACATCTTTCAGTTCTTCAACGAATGAATTTAATACCGATATGAATTTTTTCTCCAGCGCCTTGTTTTCCTTTTCCATTTGCTCGTTGATCTGATTCTGAACCATTTGGTGGTAGGAGTTATACAAGTTTTGACCGTACATACTCATATCATTTGGATTTCCCATGAAATTGAAATTGCCGCAATTTCCCGACGTGCCGTAAATATTTGATATACCAGGACCTTGCCATGGATTAATGAAGTTGGCATTATTTGGGGGGTTTAACAATCCTGGTTGATTCGTAATTAAAGGCGGATTGACCTCAATGTTCTGATCTCCGCTATTTCCTGACGATATACTCATTTCATCGTCATCTTGTTGTTTTTTGTCTTTCATTTCTTGTACGTCAGAGAACGTGAGCGCAGGATTTGCAGGTGGAATGTTATCTGGATTTGATGACATAGTATTTGGAAAAACGTTTCCATTCACATGATGGACATTGTCCCTAAAATCTAAGTTTTGATTCAATTTCCTATCCATTCTGTCACTAGGAGTTGCACTACTTTTTGGAGTGGACGTATAATCGGGTGTGTAATTGTATGGAGTATGCATACTTGACGAGTCCTGATTAATATCAGGCGGTACTGAGGATTTATGGGTACTAGAGTCTACGTTTTCTCCATGATATCGGCTGGGAGGGGGTGACATCTCTTTTTTTCTCGTGTCGTTTGAGTCCGACGTTGGACTACCAAAACCATCTCCCATACCCCCAACATTCTGTAACAGACTCTGAATCCTCGATTCAAGACTCTGTACTCGAGGTTCTTCTTCTGTATCGACTCTCGGAGGCTCAGGAGGTCTTGGAGGTGTTGATGGACGGGGTGGCGGGACAACCTCAGGTTGAGGAGGTGCTAGAATCTCGGGCTGAGGCATTATGGGAGGAATAATGGGGGGCGGCACAACAGGCTGTGGCATAGTAGGAATCATAACAGGAGGGTGTTCTATAGGAGCAATAGGCTGCTCAAACGAAGGTGTATGATTCTGTTCTATACTATCGTTTCTAAATCTGTCTCTATTGTTTCCATGCCTACGGCTGTTAAAATCACGATCACGATTGTCATAATTTTCCCTATTTCCTCGGTCAAAATCACGATTTCTGTCATTTCTGTCTCTGAAATCACGATCGTTCCTATCTCTCCTGTTACCATAGCGATTGCGGTCGCGATACGAATAAGAGTCTTTATCTCTGTCATTTCTATAACCATAATCCCCTCGATTGTCTCTATCATTTCTGTCTCTTCTATCACGATTGTAATTTCTATCGTTCCGATCTCGCCTCCAATCCCTATTCCCTCTTCCACGATCAAAATCTCTGTCCCTTCCACCTCTATCGTAATTTCTATCCCTGTTGCCATGGTTATGATCATCTCTACTATTGCGATTATTTCTATCATTATGAAACCTAGAATGATCGTTTTTCTGATTATCATGTCCTAATAAAGGCGGTGGTTTGGACATATCATTAAACGGAGGTTCCTGGAAACCAAAGCCACCATCATTTCCTGGACGGTTGTTACCAAAATTATCATGAGATCCTTGCCCTGGTCCAAACCCTGGTGTTTGTGGCCCTTGATTACCAAATCCAGGTGTTGGTGGCCCTTGGTTACCGAAACCTGGAGTCTGCGGCCCTTGATTACCGAACCCTGGTGTTGGTGGCCCTTGGTTGCCAAAACCCGGTGCTTGCGGACCGTGATTATTAAAACCCTGTGTCCTTGGATCCTGGTTCACAAATCCTGGTGTTGGGGGTCCTTGATTATTGAAATTGTTAATCAACGGCCCTGGCACATGAGGTCCTTGGTTCATCATATTGCCTTTGCCTGGTCCACCAGGGCCAAACTGATTTTGTGCGTTAAACGTATTTGGCGGAGGGCCCTGCTGCATACCGGGGGGTAAACCTGAATTCATCATATCAAACTGCATTTTCGATGGATCTTGATTTGGAGGGAAACTTCCGTGAGAAATTGTTGAAGATGGGGTCGCTGAATTATAACCCGACGTAATGTCTGAATGGTTATAAGTATTTTCCGAGTTTTGAAATAAGAAATTGTCTAACGATGGTTTAACAGCATCCTGATCCTGGGAATCATATTCAAAGCTTGTGTCAGAAAAGCTCGCAGGACCACTGGATAAACGACGGTTTCTGCGAGGGTCGGTGTTGGGGGGTACAACAGGTGCGGGAGGTGGAATCACTGGCTTAGGCTGATCTGAGAGAAGATCCTCTAGTATCCTCTGCCGCTCTTTACCTAAAGGAATAGATATGTAAGCATCTGTACATGTAGTATTTACAAAAACTAACTAGTCCAACGCCTAAGGCTAGTACAAATTTTACCGCTCTAGTAGAATTTGACAAATAAACTATACAAAAAGTTATGTATCTTGTAGAAATTGTCTTCAGGCTAGTGGTTGAAAAAAGTTTCATGAAAACTGGATGTACATGTACAATCTATTTTTACAAATTGGCTGTCAATTAATACATGTATATGTAATTATCCTAAAGATACATGTAGTTTCCTCATGAAATTATTTTGTTGTTCATGGGTGTATAATTCTGGTTAGTCAAGTACATGTAATCATCCAAAAGATAGTTTACTCATGAAATGACGGTCTCTATTTTGTTGCTCATGGGTGTATAAACTATAATTCTGGTTAGTCACGTACAAATTCCATGAAAGGCAATGGGATTCTCAGAAAAGTTGCATGCAGCCAAACAGAATTAAACATCCATAAATACCATAAGTATGACAGTCATTAGGCGAAAGAAATTTAATTCTTAGTTTTACGGATCCGCCGACCCTAGTTTTACCATAATTGGAAAAAAAATAAAATGAACTGATTGTACCTTATTTTTCTTCTGCTCATCTGAATTACTGGTTATTACTTTTCATTCTCACTTAATCTGTATTGTGCAAGTGTTTTAGAGAATGCGGCTTTGAAAACATGATAAACAAGGTGTATTTAAAGATGGTGATCGTGGCAAAAAACATGAAATGTTGAAACTTACTGATTTTTATTATATTTTTATTCCCTCCTCCTACCCTATTTTGAAAAAATCAAATCCGTAAAACTAAAAATTAAATTTCTGTCGCCTTACTTGTATTTATATTCTTACTTAGCATGCATGTTATCAGAAAACTACGATTTTTCAGAGCATTGCTTATAATGCTCGTAAAAGCATCAAAAGTATCTTAAAGCTGGCATTCACTTTATCGGAATATCGTTGCCTAATGGACATTTAAGATTGGAAATATAAATGTCGATATAAATGTACATGTACATGTATGTGCTGCATATACAGTAGCAAGGAAACTTAATTGAAATAAAAGAAATATAGGCAGGGATTTTTTAGGGGTTCTCCAAGGCCGAAATTCGGCCCCATTCCCAATGCTGAAAAACAGGCATTTTTCCCAATTTCTAAGCTTAAAATTCCCAATTTGAAAAAAAAAAAATTCAATAAAAAAAAGTATAAAACTCCTTTGAAATTACTGAAAATACATTTATAATTATCTGGTTTACAATGTATATGTACATTATCTGAAATATAATATTCTTGGTACTACAGGTGTCTATATGCGTTTATTTGTCTTCATTACAAGCAAATTTTTGCTTGTTTTATTAATCAATCTATTTGTATAATTTCTTTTCCCAAATTCTACCAAATGTTGCTATTTTTCCCAATTTTGAAGGCCCGGGCCCCTGGAATCAAAGGGTAAAAAAATACCCTGATAGGAATATTAGCTGCATTTTCAGCAATTCCTAATAAAGAGTGTAAATACATTGTACAGATTAATACAGGATTTAATAACAAGCTGCATGAACATGATGAATACAATCCATAAATTTTGATGAAATGTACATTTACAAGAAAGACTTTGGGTCAATTATGCAATCTTTAGTTACACGTACATGCATACTCGATCAGTTGAACAGAAATCAAATAAAACATGTACAGTAAAAGGGGTGGAGTGGTTATAAATTCTGGATCCATCTATAATATTAAAAAAACTTTATACGAAATCACCTACCTCCAGCATCTACATACACATTCATAATGTTACCCATCTTTGATGTTTGATTCAGCTTGTCAGCACAAACTTTTGCAGATTTGGATGACATAAAAATCACCTGAAATACAAGACAGAGATATACCTACATGTATGTAAAATGTACATCTAGGCCATAATTAAAAAATTGTTTGTTTCCCCTCGCCCCAACCGGGTCAGGATAAATGCCACCGAGTCAGATTTTTTTGTAGCCAAAAAATCCAATAATTTTTTTTCTGCAAATATCGAATCATGGCCATGTCCTTTTTAAATTCTAATGTTACAATATTCTGTCCAAATAGATTGTAAATCAACTCAATAGCTTTCTTATTTCTACACAAGAAATCTCAGTTGTCAATTGCCGGCTGCCCCCTTTTGGTATATGTCAGATCAGATATGCGTGGCTGTTAGCTAGGTGCCCAATAATGTGCAATTTGGAATCAAATTATGGCAGCAAAAAAAAACATACCTGCCTGCCGGGTCACCTGGGGAAAACAGACCCGGTGGGAGGGGAAACAAACAATTTTTTAATTGTGGCCCTATACACATGATACATGTACCGTACATTATGTATCTATCACAGTTTGTACTCTTCACAAAATTGTGGAAAAATTGTGAATTTTGGTGAGCTTCCAAAAATAATTCCTTATGAACAAGCAATGATATTACCATGACCAGTTGTATCTCACACCAAATGAGGGGCATTAAAGTTTCAAAAATCCAGCCCAACTAGCAGTGTTACAGATTTTTCAACAGAGCAGGAAGTAGGAGTTGTCTCCCTCAATGTGATATACTGCCGAGATCAGATGCTCATCATTCAGTGATTGGAAAATCTGACAACCTTATAAGACTATGTTCTGATAGTTTTAGTCAATGTTCTGCATGCACATGTATTTGAATGTTTGAGAAATCTAAATGAAATTGACGGATGAACAAATTTTCCATCAGTTTCAAGAGGATCTTTTCCTTTTTTTCAATATATTAAACTTTCTTAACATGTACATACATTTTTACAGAATGAACATGTAACACTGAGCCATAATTTTTAGAGCAACATCAGAAAACTTGATAAGATAATGAAGGGAAAAATACCATCGTTGCCAGATATGGTGAAATCTGTTTTACTTTTGTCTAGGGCTGTAACGGTTCAGAAATTTTTCGGTTCGGTTTGAATTATGAACCTCGGTTCCTCGGTTTTCGATTCGGTTTAAAGAAGAGTACATTTTCAAGGTATTATTACCAGTTTGTTAGGAGTTTTCCACTATTGTGCTAATGTGACAAAGTAATCTTGATATCAAAATGATACAAAATCATATTCTAACTCAATTAGAATTTTCATGATCAAATAAAGTGCACTGGAATTGCTTTCAAATTACATGTATTGCTCTTTGAATTTAGATACACTCAAAATATGAGGCAAGTTTAAAACTGTTTAGTCATATACAAGTACTGGTAAGATTTCATGAATCATATAGCATAACCAAATTTTTAATAGTGTACCTGTTCTGTAATCTGAGTCGCCTGTTGGCTTACTTGTTCAATTTTGCGAAGTTTCTGAATGCAAGTAGATCAGATCATACTCTGCCTGCTTCTCTTCAGAACGATGCCATGCACGTTTTCTGTTAATTTGTGTCGACATTGCCGAAGTAGAACAAGTCGAATACTTTAATTTAGTTTTGCAAATCCTGCAAACGGTAATAGACAACCCTTCGACTTTAAAACAATCAAAATGATCGCTTGGGACCTCTGTTTTGATGTCTGGGTCGCCATTACAAAGATCTCAAAAGTCTACCGAAGAAGGCGGCCTATGATTGGTCGTGCCGTTAAAGGTGACCAATCAAAACGTTCGTTATTTCAGAGAAAATCAAGGGATAAAAAAAAGAAAAAAACCGAATCGAAATCTGGAAATTCCGAACCGAATCGAACCGTGAGATTTTGAACCGCGGTTAACCGATTTTTCGGTTAATCGTTACAGCCCTACTTTTGTCAGATATTTCAGTAGTTTTATAATTCCAGACAATGAAAAGTTCTGCAAACTTTAGTCAGTCACAAAGAATTTTCGTCAAAAATTTTCTTTAGGCTAACACTTTTTTTGACATTCTCTGTGTAACCTACCTTTCCAATACCCATGTGTTTCTTGTTTTTTGGATTGTAGTAGATTTTGACCTCCTCTAATTGTCCGAACTGCTTGACCATGTTTTCTAGGAAATCTTTATTGATGTTGTCATTCAGGTTTGTAAATGTGACCTCGTTAGGAGGAGGGGCACCAACGTAGTAGTGATCATACTGTTCAAAATAAAAATGTTTTTAAACTAAGTCTTTATCAAGTGCAAAAATCGAACTTATTTTCCAACCAAGTGAAATTCCTTTTCTCTTTACCTGTAAATATGTTGATGTCAGTCTAAGAGCTCATCAGAGCTTGTGTTGTATTGTTTATCTGACATGCCAACTTTAAATAAAGCTTATCTTATCTTATCTTATTCCTCTTTAGTAACAAAAGATGGATTTCAAATGGCTAGAAATTTCTTGCAATTTATAACGCTTTATAATACAGGGGACATAAACATTCTTGTATCTGAATATTTTTTTACTTTTGTGATAAATAATTCAACATTGAATATTTCGACAAAATAAACAATTTCAACATGTTCAAAATTGAGTTTACCAAGCTCTACATGGACATGTAGCGAATAGTTTATTCGTTCCACTGTTGACAAGAATAATTCTCTTTACTTTTTATGATGGGACAACAACCTTTCTCGTGTTTCAATGAAAATTAATCTTTTGAAATATAAAATTTATATCTATAAAATTAATAGCTAATGATTTTCAATATAATTTTTTTTCAAATTCTTTTCACCTGTTTCAATGAAAATTAATCTTTTGAAATTTAAAATTTATATCTATAAAATTAAAAGATAATGATTTTCAATATAATTTTTTGTCAAATTCTTTAATTAGGACATTCTTTAGCTAAATCCATATTACAGACTTCACTTCTAACTACATCCTGGTTTCCAGACCACCATATTTACCTTGAACCTAGGAACGGGAAGATCAGCAGCTAGCCTCTGTGTCCACAATCTCTGTAACCGAGATCTTGGATCCCTGACATGCACTGGTCGATTGTCCTAAAAAAAATGATAAAATATTAGCAGAACCGTTTAAATCACAGCAAAAGGTTCTCATCTGATTAAAAATCGTGAAGATCTTTTAATTTCCCAATTTTTGTTATACTGGATACTGTCATGCTGTATTACAAATTCAGAAGCATGAAGAGGTTTGATTTCAATG
This sequence comes from Pinctada fucata, assembly GCA_028142955.1. Classification (NCBI taxonomy): domain Eukaryota; kingdom Metazoa; phylum Mollusca; class Bivalvia; order Pterioida; family Pteriidae; genus Pinctada; species Pinctada fucata. The sequence goes on along the minus strand of AP027106.1, from coordinate 40,308,178 downwards.
ACTGAAAAAGAAGTACATATTACAAATATTGACATTTTGAGACAGAAAATATTAATTTTTTAATTGCAAAAGAGTTAAAATTTCATCATGATCATTATTTGATCATTAGCACTACTCTTTAACTTTAAGTGTTAAACCTTTCATTTAATCAATCAGTCCTAAAAGCTTATCTTATCGACAAATTCATTTTTATGTATTTTAGCCTCAATAAGCCATTCCTTTCATGGTCCTGGCCCAATATCTTAAACATACCCTTAACTACACCCCTCCCACCACCTTTTAAACATATATTTTTTTCAGATTTTTCTTTCTTGCAGTTCCTTTGTCTTACATGCACCCAAACATTTTTCATGAACACCTACTGGTTCAAATATCAAAATTAAAATGTCCTTACAATAATTAAGAATTTTATGATTTTTTTTTTTCTTATGTTATGCCACAGTTAGGTACCCTTTCACATCATCATACGACATCTTTCTGCCCCCTCCCCCCCCCCCTTTTTTAGATGGTAAGATTCACTTCCAATAAAAAAACATTCAAAATCCATCTAAATCTCTGTGGTTGAAAGGCAAAATCCCTATCATGTAGATATACCGTTGGATCGACACCCTCAAATCTGTATATTTTTGTGGATCCACCTCGCAGCATTGGATCCACCAGCAATTTGTAGTTCCTCCTACGTTTGTCCTCCATTTCTGTTGTCTTGATTCAACCAACATCTGAAAGTATATAAAAACAAAAATAAGTGTCAAAGTTTAAATTCAGTGAGACGAAGTGACACAATTCAAAAATATCCATTTGAACACTCTATACAAATGTAAACACGAGAGTCTCACTAGAACTTCTGCATTCCAGGTCTGTTTGAAAACTTGTCAGGCTGAGATACGGTAAATTCATGATAATGTCATGTTGCCCGGTCATTTAAGTATCAGATAGAGTCATTGTGCTTGCGGAATCACGCGTAGATATGGAATTAGCAGCAATTAAGTGAAGGAGTTACTCTCTACTCTTTGCTAAGCATCAACATTTCCCTGCCATCCCACAATGCATTGTAATTTTGAGTAAAGCTATGAGAAATGTGACTTTTTGTTATTTTCGTATATAAATTATAGGATTAGATTTTGAATTTCTTTCGTCGATAGCATTCATATGAACAATATATAACAAAAGACAGTAACACTTTTTTAATTAACTCCAACGGCACCGAGAAAAGAGTCGAAACAAATTTCAAGTAGGTACAATTGTAACGTTGAGTTTGATTGAACAATAGTAGGGGATCTCCCTCCAAACTGACCAATCAGGGCTGTCCGTATATAACCGGGACGGGTTAGGAGCACATGTGGTAAATGTGCTACAATTTAGTGAAAAAATGAATATTGACAAGAAAAGGACGAAGAAATTTCTTAAAACATCCGCTAAACTTTTTCTTGGTATTATAATCTTTAACTTTATTTTATACATAATTCATGGAAATAATCAGTTTACATGAAATAAGTTCAAAAGTCTACCATGATAACATGAATTCTGTGCATTGCCATAGGACACATCTGAACTAGCTATTGAATGATTCAGTATATATGTTCATAACATAGCCAGTAAAGTCTAAGACATCAGTTTGCACAAAGCTGTAATGCTTTAGGCCTATTTATGCAATTGACAGACTCCCATATGTCACTGGGGCTTGTGTATTGTTCATACAAATAATTTGAAAGGATGCTCCTAGTCCTAATATTGCATAGAATTTGAATGCTCATTTATATATGGTATCTTAAATTTCTACAATAACTATAAATTATAAAGCTATCATAGACATAGTTTTAATCTTGTGTCATATAGGTACTATAGTTTATCTCAGTTACACATAAATTTACTATGAGGTTATTTTGTAAGTCTACGTCAATTCCACTGATATTTTCAGTAATTTTATCAGATTCACATCAAAAGAAAAGTTTGATAAAAGTTCATGCATACATGTAGTAACTGATAGAATGCAACATGTATTAAAGAATGACACATCAAAGTGATTAAAAATGAGGGAGGTAACTCCTATTATTTGTAAGAATGCATATCTTTTATTGTCTATTTAAATAACTTCATTCAAAAGTGACATGTGCCTTTAGTTTCATGTATTGTATATTCATTCATTTACATCTGTTTTTGTAAATGAAGAGGACAATAGCTGGAAAGGAGAAAATCTTGAAGAATTATTCAAAGAGATTGTTAGTGATTTACCGGAGGGAGATGTAAAACAGTGTCTAACAAAGAATTATGAGAAGTATAAAGATAAATTCCTTAGGTAAGATTTATGTAATTTCGCAGTTTGTTAGTAAGAAGATGCATTTTAAGGAATTTCACACAAAAAGTAAGAAAGATCTGAAATTTAGTACTGTAGGCTGGATAGCTCTATCGGGTTTTTTTTTTTATTTTGGGGAAGGCGCCTGTGCCTGTCCCATGTGGGAAAATCTGCGACATTTTGCTGAAATTGGGAAAAAATTTATACAAATTGTCATCACAGTAAAACCCTAAATTATCATTTATTCACACTGCTAATCCATTGATTTGCTTGAACTAAACAAGGGATGAATGAAAAACTTAAAGATGCACTTAGAAATAGGACATTTTGTGCTGACTTCCAGGTTTTTAGTCTTATTTTCTCAGGTGATTTTTTCATATTTCCTCTTTGGGAATTTAAGAGTAATTTTTTGGGAAAAATAGAGGAAATTTGTCATTAGGAAGGGGCCAAAATTCGGCCCCAAAACAAGGGGAAAAAACCCCTGTCTATGTGTGATTGTTGTGTGAATTTTCATTTTCCTAATTAAAGGAATTTTAAAAATGTATATATGTTTAAAATCAATTGCCTTTAATTTTGAAAATTTGAATTTTAAATTTCAAAAAATTAATTTTTATTGAAATTCTTTACTAGGTAACAAATTTTATTTCATCATAAAAATATTAGATTCTATTTCTACTTCTACTTCTACCGGTATGTTGGTAATTTGCAGCCAGGAACCATATTGCAGATATGATAAAACGTATGCCAACCAGCACACACAAGTTAAAATTAAAAAAAAAAAACTGGTTAAAAACATCATTCCTCAGGTTTACATCATGAACTCCCAGATTCAAACTCTGACTTTATCATTCAACATCGTTTTTACAGCTTCTTCCCATCTACGTCCCTTGGCAAAGAACTTGCAGAAGAAGAACCCTCAGTGACTGATGATCCCCACAGACTAATTCAAGCTTCTAATTCTCGCCTCAGAGATGGAGGAGTTGGTGATACCAGTACCGGTATGACGAAATAGTTATAGTGGAATCATTTTCACTGATAAAGCCTTTCATAATCAAAGTGTAAAAGCTTTTAAAAAGTCTTGATCAATGTGATCGATATTCTGTTTTTAAATCACCAGAGTAAAGCTTAAAGATATTAGTAGAAATATCACTATGGTATAAAAGAGTGCACAAGTTCAATGCTACTCTGAACTTTTTAGTCCCCTATTGGCATAGCCAGAGGGCTTCCTTAGTTTCCTGTCTGTCTGCCAGTCTGTCTATCAGTCTGTCTTTCCTTGTTAAAGACAAGTCCTGCAATTCCTGATTACGCTGTTATGTTAATATGTCCAATTTTCATCTGTTTTTGCTCAAATTTGATTGCCCTAAATAAGAATACATAAAACTTTACTGTATTGCAATATCCTTGATAATAATTTTCCTTAGTTTGTACATGTACAATTGAAAAATATAAATAGTTGACAAATAAGTTTTCCCAAAGCAGTTTTACACATGTATGTTTTCAAATGTATTTTCAGATGAACCACCAGGAGGAGGATCTGTCACTGAATCAACTGAAGGCAAAAGCTCAGGAAAAAAGGTTTGTGTGTACAGGGTACCATATCACCAGATTCTGATAATTAAGAGATACAGTTTTATGCCCCCGCCATGGAATTAAGAAACTTTCCAAATGCTCTTGATATACCTTTGTACAATTATATGATCCTATAATTCATGATTTTAATCTTCATATATTTCAAAAGCATATTTGTCTATACATTGTAATTTGTTTTTCAGAAGAAGAAAAAGAAATTGAAAAAGAAAACTCCTTTGTCAGTACCAGCTGTAGAAATTCATGACTGGAAAAGTTTTATCAACTCAATGATGGAATTTTTATCGTAAATATTTTTTTAGCATTTATGAAAGAGCTAAAATAACTGGTTATTTATAAGTCTAACTTTGTTTTGGGCAATTTCAGACTGAATTACTCAGACTTTTTTTTTTCATTTTTTTCTAAGCCTTGTTTGCTAATGTAGTGATACACATGCATGGGCTAAAATGAAAATGAAATCAATTTTGAGAACAAATTAGCATATTTTTTCTGTATGATACATTCAAAATACCTAAGTAATACAAGAGTTTCTTTCCTTTGATTATTGAGCCCTCATAGTTTTATATCTATTTTAAAGGGCCTTTCAGAAAATACATGTATATTTCATAATTACAGTACTTTACCAGGAATGAAATTACCATACATATATTGGAGATTATTTAAAAAGATCCTAATTGTACAAGGGATACCTTAAATAAAAAGATTCATTCTACCTTCTAGGAAAGTGCAGTCTGAGGCAGCAAATGTATTTAAAAATGCAACTACAAAGTCAGAGAGGTAGGGATTTCAAAGCTGTTCATGAGTTTAACTTTTTAGACTTGCAAAAATAATGATTAGGGCATTCTAAGAATTTGCTTTATTTTACCATTGTATAAGTCATCATTTTTGTGTTTTTTTTTCCTTTTTGTAAAATTCTTTTTAAATTTGTCATATATAATACATGTTGTTTTTGACCATTTGCTCAGGCTTTCAAATTAATTTTAGAAATGACTTTTCTCATCTTCATACCTGGAAAAATCGAAATTCTTAGAAAATGTCTCGGATATTCTCAAGTTTCTTTTTAATGCTAAATGCAATTGTCAAGTCTTCTTTGTTACTCAAGAGAAACACTTTAGGTCTGTATTAATTTTACTTTTTACAGAACTATAAAAGTAGCAGAAGAAATCTGGGATTTCATCATCGTCTGTCATTTCCGTCAGCAAAATCTACAGGTAAAACTTCTAAAAATTAAGAAAGACAGAAAAAATCATGTTTATTACTTAAGATTTGTTATACAGTTTTATGATCATTCTTTGATACAGTTTGCATCTTTCTGTAAGTCCCTTTATCATCGTCTTTAAAAAAGAGGGATATTTACATGTATCTCTTTACATATTTTTGTATGAATGAAATATACATGCAGTGTAAGAACCAGTATAGTTGGGACACACTTGTTTGGCATTTGATCATTTTTAAGTACTTACGTACTTTCAGAAAATAACATTGTTTTTTAATTTCAGTGTGTATCTGATGTTTCTCCGTCTTATGAGGATATCATAGCAACGTTAATGTCCCTCTATGTAGATCTTGTCACAGTATGGACCAGGTGAGTTTATTATCCATCATGAGGATATCATAGCAACGTTAATGTCCCTCTATGTAGATCTTGTCACGGTATGGACCAGGTGAGTTTATTATCCATCATGAGGATATCATAGCAACGTTAATGTCCCTCTATGTAGATCTTGTCACAGTATGGACCAGGTGAGTTTATTATCCATCATGAGGATATCATAGCAACGTTAATGTCCCTCTATGTAGATCTTGTCACAGTATGGACCAGGTGAGTTTATTATCCATCATGAGGATATCATAGCAACGTTAATGTCCCTCTATGTAGATCTTGTCACAGTATGGACCAGGTGAGTTTATTATCCATCATGAGGATATCATAGCAACGTTAATGTCCCTCTATGTAGATCTTGTCACAGTATGGACCAGGTGAGTTTATTATCCATCATGAGGATATCATAGCAACGTTAATGTCCCTCTATGTAGATCTTGTCACAGTATGGACCAGGTGAGTTTATTATCCATCATGAGGATATCATAGCAACGTTAATGTCCCTCTATGTAGATCTTGTCACAGTATGGACCAGGTGAGTTTATTATCCATCATGAGGATATCATAGCAACGTTAATGTCCCTCTATGTAGATCTTGTCACAGTATGGACCAGGTGAGTTTATTATCCATCATGAGGATATCATAGCAACGTTAATGTCCCTCTATGTAGATCTTGTCACAGTATGGACCAGGTGAGTTTATTATCCATCATGAGGATATCATAGCAACGTTAATGTCCCTCTATGTAGATCTTGTCACAGTATGGACCAGGTGAGTTTATTATCCATCATGAGGATATCATAGCAACGTTAATGTCCCTCTATGTAGATCTTGTCACAGTATGGACCAGGTGAGTTTATTATCCATCATGAGGATATCATAGCAACGTTAATGTCCCTCTATGTAGATCTTGTCACAGTATGGACCAGGTGAGTTTATTATCCATCATGAGGATATCATAGCAACGTTAATGTCCCTCTATGTAGATCTTGTCACAGTATGGACCAGGTGAGTTTATTATCCATCATGAGGATATCATAGCAACGTTAATGTCCCTCTATGTAGATCTTGTCACAGTATGGACCAGGTGAGTTTATTATCCATCATGAGGATATCATAGCAACGTTAATGTCCCTCTATGTAGATCTTGTCACAGTATGGACCAGGTGAGTTTATTATCCATCATGAGGATATCATAGCAACGTTAATGTCCCTCTATGTAGATCTTGTCACAGTATGGACCAGGTGAGTTTATTATCCATCATGAGGATATCATAGCAACGTTAATGTCCCTCTATGTAGATCTTGTCACAGTATGGACCAGGTGAGTTTATTATCCATCATGAGGATATCATAGCAACGTTAATGTCCCTATATGTAGATCTTGTCACAGTATGGACCAGGTGAGTTTATTATCCATCATGAGGATATCATAGCAACGTTAATGTCCCTCTATGTAGATCTTGTCACAGTATGGACCAGGTGAGTTTATTATCCATCATGAAGGAAGCATTAGTCAGGAAGGGGGGGATAAGGTTTTGTGATATGTTACACATTTACATGTATGTCCCTTTTAAAGTAGAGAATGAATTCAAAGTAAGGAATTCGGTCTTTTTGTTCCTTTCCCTTTTTAACGGTATCTGACATAATGTACATGTATAACATTATAATCAAACAGCAAGTCAAAGCAGGCCATTTGACAGGCCATTGATTGTGACATTACATGTATAATGTCTTTACGTTCACTTTCCATTTTGGATGGTAACGTACGTAAAGAAATTGTGAGGTCATAAAATTCTATCGGAATGAGCATAAAATTCAGGGAAAAAAATGCTTCAAATGTTTCTATAGGAATTTCATTTTGTCATAATGCGTTAACGTCAGGTACCGACCCATGACGATTGGCACGAAAAACACAAACTTGGTAGAGGTCCTTGAGTACTTGCTTCCTGTAAGGTATCATGAAATTCTCTGCAGTGGTTGCAGAAGAGAAGTTGAAAAAGGGTCAGCCAATCATAGCCCTCAGCAGCCATATTTTTTTGACTGATCAACACGAAAAACACATACTGGGTACTTGCTTCCTGTAAGGTTTCGTGAAATTCTATGCCGTGGTTGCAGAGGAGATGTCTAAATTGTTAAAGTTTATGCGGGATGGATGAAGGAGGAAGGACTAAAAAGCTCACAAAATGGAAAATGAAGCCAAGCAAAGTCCATTTGTAGTACATGAAAGACCTGGGCATTAGATTGGATTGCCTGGAACTTTTAGACTGTTAGATAAGAATGTATGACTTTATTTTACATACAAGTAAATATTTTTCCAGATGCAGTGAAGTGAAGAAGAAATCTATAGGAAAGTCCGTCTGTATGAAAGTATGTTACATTGTGAATAAACCAAAACATCTGGATGTCATCTTAGCTAGTGAGCAAATGCAGTCCTGTGATAGAAAATTGCTACTTCCCTTCATAAGGTATTGTAGTCTGTAAATTTTTTTCACTATTCGTTGAACAGTAACTTTCAACAGATACTTACAAACTTAATGATATTATAAGATTTTTGTTTTGTCTATGCAGCTCATAACTTGAATTAAAAAATTTTTGTAAATGGAAAAGAGAACGATAATAAAAGATTTAATTACAGAACTTTCGTGTGAACTAATGAAGCCTACAAAATGTTTTACTAGGAAGAGAAAGAGAAAAAAACGAACCTGACTAAAATGTTGCAGACAAAAACTTAAGAAAAATTTGAAATCATAAATTTATTTATTTTATTTTTTGCAGACATTGTTTATTGGAGGCAGAGCCTAGTAGTAGTCATGACAACTACCTTAAATACATGCTGGCCATACATAAAGTCTGGAACGTCTTCGGAGAAAAAACTTCTGACTTATATCAGGTAAAAATTCATGATCTTTCAGAATATGATATACTGATCTGTTGTGGTATGTTGTAGCAAGGGAACAGGCCAAAATTATTTTTCTGTGTTATGTTTTGCCTGAGATACTGACATTGAAAAAAATAAGATGATTTCAGTAATTCTAAATTTTGTATGATCAGTAATTACGTTTACATGTACTTTGTATTTTTTTTTTCACTTACCCCACTTTATCTACATGTACATGTATGTGAGTGTCAAGGTCAACTGCAAAGTTGTATGTTTAGGATTAAACACAATGCAGGTGACGTACCTGTTTTTGAACAGTTTTAGACAATTTTTTATAGACTTAATGAAAACTGCTTCGTCATGTAAATAAAATCAGAATTTGCAAATGATCATTGAGTCTTGCAAGAAATCAAATCAAGTCCATTTCATTTGAAAAATTTCTGATAACATGTTGAGAATCTCATTTTTCTTCAGACAGCATTAACAATACCTGCGACAAAGAAGTTTATGGCATGGTTAGCGGACCTATCCCCCAAGGCCATAGAGAGAATGCCTAATGACAACAAGTTTAAGAGACTTCAAGTCAGCCATTTCTTACTCAAAGAGATGACAAAAGAGCTGTTTCAAGACCTTATGGACGTACGTACATGAACATGTATTTAGCCTAAATTTAGATATTATCTTTTAATGAGATTTTTGAGGGAAGATTTTAGAATACTGGAGTCCCTTAGAAATATCTAATTTTGATAAATTGTTTTAAAATAGTATATCGATATGAAGTTTAACTTAAGGTATTAGATGTACAATAAAAGTTCAGGTATTAGATGTACAATAAGAGTTACTGAGCAAAATCAGTACTTTTGTTGATCAGTTAATAACATAGATAAAGTATTCTTTGCTTTTGGACACTTTTATCTATCGCTTTTAAACTTTGCAAAGAAGATTTGTGGTCCCAACTCTGTCAAACATTGGATAACTTTGGTTGACTTCAGTGATACATATTTTCACAGACAAACAAACTGGAAGTAGTTCATTTTACATGTAATGCCTTAAAATTAATTAGGAATTTCTTGATTTTTGTGTCGCCTGCGAAGCATAGCGACACTTAGGGATCACTTTGTCCGTTGTCCGTCTGTCGGTCCGTCAGTCAGTCCGTCTGTCTGTCTGTCACACTTTGGGTGTCACAGCCCATAACTTTTGAATGGTTGCGAAGCATAGCGACACTTAGGGATCACTTTGTCCGTTGTCCGTCTGTCCGTCCGTCAGTCTGTCTGTCTGTCTGTCTGTCTGTCTGTCTGTCTGTCTGTCACACTTTGGGTGTCACAGCCCATAACTTTTGAATGGTAAGTGATAGGACTTTGATATTTCACATGTGTATTCCTTGTGACAAGACCTTTCTACATATACCTTAATTTTTGACCTAATGACCTTGACCTACATATTTGACCTACTTTTCGAAAAAAATAAGATTGCTTATATCTTTTGATTGGTAATGGATATGGCTTTGATATTTCACACATGTATTCCTTGTGACTAGACCTTTGTTCTTATACCATAATTTTTTACTTTGTGACCTTGACCTAGATATTTGACCTACTTTTCAAAAAAGTTAAAATTTGCTATATCTTTTGAATGGTTAGTGATAGGGCTTTGAAATTTCACTTGTTTATTGGTTGTAACAAGACCTTTCTACACATACCATAATTTTTGACCTAGTGACCTTGTCCTACATATTTGACCTACTTAAAAGAAATTAAGATTGTATGTATCTTTTGATTGGTAAGGGTTAGGGCTTTGAATTTTCACTTGTGTATTCCTTGTAACAAGACCTTTCTTCACATACAATAATTTTTGACCTTGTGACCTTGTCATAGATATTTGACCTACTTTTAAAAAAAGTTGGGATTCGCTATATCTTTTGATAGGTTAGTGATGGGGCTTTGATATTTCACATGTGTATTCTTTGTGACAAGACCTTTCTAAACATACCATAATTTTTTAACTTGTGACCTTGACCTAGATATTTGACCTTTTTTCTAAGAATTGCGTATATCTTTTGATTGCTAAGTGATAGGGCTTTAATATTTCACACATATATTTCATATGATGTGACCTTTGCTTTGTTACCAAAATATTTACGTAGTGACCTTGACCTAGTTGATTGACATTATTATGTGAAATTTGAGATTGACCATATCTTTCAGTTGGTAAGTAAGAGGTCTGATATTTCACATATGAATTTCATTAGACTTTTATAGTGATACCAGTAATTTTGAACCATGTGATCCACCTCCTAGAATAAGCCTCTTCGCAGGCGACACAAGCATTCCTTGGATTGCTATTTTATCAATTAAAGGTTAATTTAAGGTATCAGCCTTCACTCTGTAGATCTAGATATTTATCATGTTTATATTAAGCATAATGATTGTTTCATTCAGGTATTAGTAGGCCTATCAGATCCAGACAATACACAGGAACAGACGGAGGAGGCGGAAGATGTGAATGAAGATCGTAGCGAAAATAGTGGGCTCAAAAAGAAGAAAAAAAAAGTGAAGAAGAATGTTGACTCTTCAGGGGTGAAAACAAATAAAACAAGGGAAGGAATTTGTAGCAGTGATAATGAAGATAAAAATGTGAAGAAAAACATGAAAAGGAAGATGGATAATAGTGAGGATGAAGAGGGACAGATTGTGAAGAAAAAGAAGAAAGGGAAATCGAAGATTGAGAGTGAGATAAATAATGGAGATGGAAGAGTTAAAGTTAACAAGAAGAAGAAAAGGTTGAAACAGGGAGGTGAAAATATTAATGAAGGAGAAGGGGCAGAAAAGACTGTGGAGAAGAGGAATCAAAACATTTTCTTTATAGACAAGGGAAATAAATCGAAATCTGATCAAGATGTTTTCTTCATAGACAAAGGAAGTAATGCAAAAACTGGCTCTCAAAATGATGATGATGCTGTAGAGGAAACTCAAATTGGAGATGATGAAGAGGAACATGAAGAAAATTCAGGTGATATGAAGATGGTTGAAGATTCTGAGGAAATGGATGTTGTTGAAGATGATGATCATTCTGATGAAGATGTATTGATTTTAGATGAAGATCAGTTTTCTGAAAGTCTATCTTCAGATATAACATCTGATAAAGTAAATGATATCATTCCGAAGCAAAGTAGAAATATGATGAATACCGTACCAGAATCAGATGATGATGATGATGATGATGAAATTATGTTGAGGGACGAAAATTCACAGAATTTTACCTCACTGAAGAAGAGACAAAGTAAAGAAAGTGAAGAAGAACTCGGCAATAACTTTGTAGAACAGGGAAAGACAACTCTTGCAGCAGATGATTTTGACGATAACTTGAGTGACAATGATACAGGTGATGTTTCCATGGTAACGGATTCTGACTTCGAGTCAGACACAGTAACGTCCTTACCGAATATAATGAAGCATAAAAAATTTCAGTTCAAATCACCATTCAAAGTTTCACGAGAAAACGATGGAGAGAATGAGATGTCACCTGTTGTTGAACTATCATCAGACTATAAACCTAGAAATGGAAGAAGTGAATCAGATTTAAATGGAGAAAAACAATCTCAAAAAACGCAATTATCTGGGACAATAGTATCAACCCCAAAAAGCAGTAAAAGTTCAATAGGAACTAGGTCAGGAAGGAAAAGTTCAGAGGGAGGTTCGGACAGCAAGTGTTCAAGACTGTCAAGTTCCGAGGAATCAACTCCCAGAAGTAAAATTTCAGTCAAAGGTGGCGCGGAAGATGAAATTAAGAACATGACAAGTCCAAATATTATAAGGTATCCAAAGTCAGTTAGTGTACATCCAATGATAGATGATACATGTGTGTCAGAGGAATTTTCCAGTCCAGGAGATGCAGAGTCCCCTAAGAAGGGACAAAACGGAACGACAGTTTCCGTCGAAAATATAAGAAATATTGATACCGATGATATTTATGAATTCAAGGATTCTGAAGATGATGGTGAAAATGACTTAGAAGGGAAGAATTCAGTAAGAAAATCAGATAGGAGTAAAGAAACAGAACCATCAGTGCCAACACAAAGCAGAAGGTCATCCAGGTCAAGGTCATCATTAAGTGAATCAGATGCACAAGGTCAAGGTCAGGGTGTTAGTAACCAAAGTGACACTTGGGAAAGGCTTCCAAGACTAAGGAAGAGGTTATCAACCAGTGAATCAGATACACTTGAAAAACATAAATCTTCTGCACCTGCAAGTAATCTTTATCCCATTGCAGAGAAAGAAGGTGGAATGAAAAATGAGGCTAATTCAGAACTTGTAACTGATTGTAAGAAAGGTAAAAGTCGAGCAGCTTCAACGTCAACTATTTCAAAGGCTGACAATTCTTTAAAGAAAGAGGAAAATGTATGTTCAAGGGAGCTGAGGAGTAGACAGAAATCTGTTGCCAAAGAAGATAACGGATCAATTTCAGAAGAAAAGTCAAAAAGCAGGATCAGTCAAAAGGAAGAAATGAAACTCAGGTCAGGAAGGAAAGGTAGAGGTAACGAAAAGGAACAAACAAACTCGTCTGCATCATCAATACAGGAGAACGAAAACAATAGAAAAGGTAGAAATTCATTGGGCACATCCTCAACAGGTACAAAGAAAGAGAAAACAGCAAGAAAACTTAAAGCGGAACTATTGTCATTGAGAGAAAGTTTTTCTGAGAAGGAGGTGGAGGAAGATACGTACAACATAGGGGGACATTCCCTCCGCAAGGGGAATTATGATCTCAAGGTGGAAGTATTACAGAGCAAAACGCCTGTAAAGGATTCAAACGTTACTATCGGGAGTCGTATCAGGAAGCAATTTATTCAAACCTGTGCTAAAATTGATTCAGACATGTCCGGAGAAAGTGATCGAACAATGACGAGGAAAAAGAAAAAAGAGACAGAATCTAGGAGCTGGACTTCAAGTCGCAAAAAATCTGAATGTTATGTTGAGATGGGAGGTGCAGAATCATCATATGGAAAGGTGAGAGTTCATGAGGAGGATTTCAATGAAAGCGATGATTGGGTATCTTATAATGAAAGGTCAAGGTTAAATAGCAGACCCAAGACTTCAAAGCAAACGTTGAAGCAAACATTTGAAAAGGTACTTAGGACTAGTTGTGCCAAACTCTAAAATTGGCCTTGTAATTTTTTATCATGTTTATGAAAAAAAAACTTCTATGATTAGAAAAATACAATTTACTGTAACTTACATGTAACTTACATGTATGTCAAGCTAGAATATGTGTAGAATTCATGATAACAAAACTTGGGGTGAAAAGTAATCTACTATTTAGTATAAAATGTATAGGACAAAATTCTTTGGAAATGAATGTGAACTTTGGCTTACAATGATGACTGATAAAAAAGCCAGAATTTATTGAATCAGTTATGTATTCAACATTTTATTGGCCGGATTGCAAAGCAATTCCGGTCTATAGATTGACGATGTCCGTCTGTCCGTCTGTCTGTCTGTCCGTCCGTCTGCCGTCAACATTTTGGTTAAGGTTTCTGGTTGAGGCAAAATCTAAGGAACTATATGCAGTAGAAACTTTATATTATACATGAAGCATGCCCATGACAAGACCTTTCAATTTATGCCATAACATTTGACCTAGTGACCTTGACCTTGGACTTTGACCTAGTTAAAGATTTTGGTTAAAGTTTCTGGTTGAGGCAAAATCTAAGTAACTATATGCAGTAGAAACTTTATATTATACATGAAGCTTGCCCATGACAAGACCTTTCAATTTATGCCGTAACATTTGACCTAGTGACCTTGACCTTGGACTTTGACCTAGTTAAAGATTTTGGTTAAAGTTTCTGGTTGAGGCAAAATCTAAGTAACTATATGTAGTAGAAACTTTATATTATACATGAAGCTTGCCCATGACAAGACCTTTCAATTTATGCCGTAACATTTGACCTAGTGACCTTGACCTTGGACTTTGACCTAGTTAAAGATTTTGGTTAAAGTTTCTGGTTGAGGCAAATTTAAGTAACTATATGCAGTAGAAACTTTATATTATACATGAAGCTTGCCCATGACAAGACCTTTCAATTTATGCCGTAACATTTGACCTAGTGACCTTGACCTTCGACTTTGACCTTCTCAAAAATTTTGATTAAAGTTCCTGGTTTAAGCAAAATCTATGGTACTGTATGCAGTAGAAACTTTATATTATTAATGAAGCTCGCCAATGACAAGACCTTTCAATTTATGGCGTAACATTTGACCTAGTGACCTTGACCTTGGACTTTGACCTAGTTAAGGATTTTGGTTAAAGTTCCTGGTTTAAGCAAAATCTATGGAACTGTATGCAGTAGAAACTTTATTTTATACATGTAGGTTGCATCTGACAAAACCTTTCAATTTATGCTGTATTATTTGACATATTGACCTTGACCCAGTTGGTGACAAAAACTTACTTTGCAATCCGGCCATACCGTCTTTAGCGGTGTTTTATCATTTATCAATCAAAATTGCTTTTACATAACAATTATATAAATAATAAACTATACAAATACTTGGTTAATTGCAGGTAAACATGGTAAATGAGGAGAGGAAAGATATGCAAAGGAGGTATGATTAATATTATCTCTCACAGAGATGTTGAAATTAACCGGTCCGACCGGCAAAACCAATAAAAAATTGCAATGACCGGTTGGTTTTACGTATCAATCGGTCCGAATGACCGGTAACGACCTAGACGCGAATCACAGTTGGTCGAGTTGCCTAATATATTCTTAGTCTGTTAAACGCTTACTTATATGTAGATACGTCTCTCGGATGCATGCGTTTTAATAACGCTGATGCCCTTGATCCAAAATGGCAACCCTGTAGCCCATAAAGTTTGTATCGGGGGCAAAACCGGGGCAAAAACGTCCAAATAAAGAAGAAAATTCGTCAAACAAGAAACAAAAGTATGAAGTTAACCGCCCCCCTCGCGAATTTAAGCCGGCATGGCTGAAAAACCGAACATGTTTGAAGCACGGTCAAAACGGAATGACCTGTTCCGTATGCATATCCTCGGGTATTAGTGCTGGTCGGACTAGCACCTTCCTCGAAGGCTCGAAAAATTATCGTTTGTCCGCAATATTGGACCATGAAAGAACGCCATCCCACGTTCGTGCCATGGAAATTATAGAATTAAATAAAATGATCTCAGAAAAAAGATAAAAGATTTGTCTATGTTTACAAATAAGTATTTGTTTGATAAAATAACTATGAAAAGTTGTTTTATCTGAAAATTCAAAAAGAATGTGTCGGTCCGGTGAAAATGTATTCGGACCGGTTAATTTAGTGGAGTTACTGGTCCGAATGACCGGTTGACTTGAAAAAATTTCAACATCTCTGCTCTCATAAAAGAATTACACTTTTACATAATCATATTGAGTTTGAATTGGTATATTAAGTATTGATATTATCATATTTTGAAGAAAAGAGAATTGATTGTTTTGCATTCTTTTCAAATAGAGTCTGATGTGAGATTTCAAATGATTATTATAAATCAACATTGTCATTACATGCCCCTGTATTACAGATATGAAGGAATATTGTTTTTGTTTGTTTGCCCAAAATTTAAATGATAGGGCTATAATATTTTACATTTAAATTCCTTGATTCTTTTGGTTCTGACCTTTGACCTTGCTTAGAGCTTGAATTATCCTTAAAACAAAAGAATACCACCAACAGGAATACAGTTTGATGTCTTCAATTGTATTTTTTTAAAAAAATCAATTAAATATATTGAAAAAAAAGAATTGAAAGCATCGTATTTCAATTTTCTGATGTCATGACAACAACTCTACGACCCATCATAATGAAGAATTAGACTTGTGTTATCTCTATCCAACGTAACTTTGCCCTTATACACCATAAAATATTAAAGAAGTAAAGCCAACATAGATTTGAACTCATATTCATAAAGTTAATAATATTGATAGGTCCAGAAGGTTATCAGAGAGGAGATAAAGATAATGTGATTGATGATGTATCCAAATTTATATCATAAAAAAGTGGTAAGTACATTGATTTGATGTAAGAAATATTTTTAATGAACTATCAAGAGATGGTGATCTTATAATCAGAAAAAGATTTATAGAATGCAGTATATTATTTGATAAATGTTTCATTGTTTATAAATGTTTTTGTATTGAAATGTCAGCACAATAAAATTATTTGAAAATTGGTTTTGTGCAAAATGTTGCAATTCACTAAAAATGTAGCAAAATGGGTTCATGCGCAATCTCCCTATTTTTCAAGTGCCAAGGAGGGAGATCTCCCTCTTTATAAGACCTCAAAAATGACAGGTATGTCAAACTGATATGGTTTGAGGAATTATATTTGAAAGCATGCTATTTCACAAGCTGTTTCCTCCTTTTAGAAATACATGTATTAAAGAACATCTGTAAAAAAAAAAGCTTTAATATTGATATGTATATTTCTTTTACATGTAATTAGCAGGTAAACAAATTATGAGCTTTAAAGTTGGCCAAGAAGAGAGGAGATGCATATCATATGAAAATTGATGCTGAAGACATTTTAATTTGCTGGTGTACACGAATTTGCATTTTAACATGTTTAAGATAAAGTTTTATACATGGTTGCATAAATCTGCATGCCTTTTACCGAAAATTTTTTGATAAAATTTTGTCGCAAACATCTCGGCTAACATCCATGAAATCAGGATTTATAGTTTTCTGTTTATATATATTATTTTGTTAAGCGTGCAGTGTTAAGATTTTTTAAAGTGCTCAGGAAGTACACAAAGGAAGAAATTGTTACATGTTCTAATTTATCAACTGGAAGTTGAATTGGTATGTTTTTGATTTGCATTTCCATAAATTATACACAGAGTTCTTATTCTTTCCTGCAGAAATGATGAAAAATGAAACAAACTACGCAAGTTTTTTTTACTATTTTACTAGTCCTTCATGTACTTGCAAACTTGTTAAAGAAAATTTTTCACTTCTAATTGAGTTTAATTTTGGATTCATAGAATTCAATAGAAATATATGAAATTATTATTCTTACTTCAGTATTATGGTATTGTTACAAGCTTGATTTGAAAAAAAAAGGTTTCCAACGATTTTTAAAAGAATTTAACATTCTTGAAAAACTTTCATTCCAAAATGAGAGTCTTTATAAATTATTTGATATAAAGAATTTTTGCCATATTGTGTTCAACCTTGTTCAAGTTTATGAGGAATCAATTTTAAAATAAATCAGAAAAATCTAGTCAAATAAAATCTTTGTTTACCAAGGTTAGCTATTGCCATTTATTGCCTGGTCAAGATCCTTTCTTTGGGTTATGATCACCTTCTCACTGCCAATGGGTTGTGATCAAAGAACTACAAACCCTTCACTAATATACATTTTTTTCGTACATGTACATGTAGCTATTCAGAAGTTGGGCTGTCATGTATTGGTTCCATCTTGTGATTTATATTACTACGGAGATTTAGTAAAGGCTATGAGATAAACCCGGTTGAAAACAGTTCAAACGTTTTAAGTTGTCTAATTGTCAGTTCCTCCCTTGAGTAATTGTTAGCACATTTGCCATGTAATCAGAGGGTACTTTGTTCGCACTGTGTTTTAGGCATCATTTGATTGATTTAAAATTTTTAGTTCAATGCAGCGACAAAATTGAAGAAATTCCTAAATGAAAATGGAAGAAAATAATATCGAGCCTAACTTATGAATAGATATACATGTACATGTATTAGTCAAGCTGTTGTACTTCTTTGATCACAACTTGTTGACAGCATGAAGATGGTTTATGATCAACAAGCATGAGATCTCCAACATGTTTCCATGGTAATGTCCTCAGCAAAAGAAACATACAAGCACACTAATACTACATCAAAATACACAAACACAAAAAGTGCATAAATCCAGAGCAGAACACAGGCAAAAACCAAAGCATAATGCATATACATGTACATTAAGGACATGAAAACCATAGCAAAACGCACACAATAAGCACAGAACCATAGCAAAACACATGCACAATAAACACAGAACCATAGCAAAAAACAATAAGCACAGAACCATAGCAAAACACACTATAAGCACAATACCATAGCAAAACACACAATAAGCACAGAACCATAGCAAAACACACAATAAGCACAGAACCATAGCAAAACACACAGTAAGCACAGAAACATAGCAAAACACATGCACAATAAGCACAGAAACATAGCAAAACGTGCATTAAGCACAGAAACATAGCAAAACACACAATAAGCACAGAGCCATAGCAAAACATTCAATAAGCACAAAACCATAGCAAAACACAATAAGCACAGAACCATAGCAAAATACACAATAAGCACAGAACCATAGCAAAACACACAATAAGCACAGAAACATAGCAAAAGATACAATAAGCACAGCACATAGTTTGTTGATTATACTATTTCATGAAGCATAGTTGTATATGTTGATCAATTGCTTAGCATCCATATGTCAGGTAATGACCCTGACATACTCTGTTCCATTGTTTATAATCTACATAATCCACTAGCACAACTTTATTGCTGAAGTTATTAGAATACCACTATGTCGTTGGTTGGTTCATGACGCATTCTTAAAGGTAGTGGATGTCACAGTGCGTGTAAAATTCTCAACAAACCTTACATATTACAAGGGCTGATTGATATGTTGCCCGTACTGAACGATTTGAATTTCATCAGACATTTTGCATTATTTTTCTACATAATCCCCCTCAGTATCTATACACTTTTGTCAATGGTGTTTAAGGGCCTCATTATCACTTTTAAAGAACTTCTTGACTGGCCAGAAAGCCATCCACTGCAAGTATGACGTCATCACCGGACTGAAAGTGGGTGCCAGAAATGGCTGCTTTCAGTTTTGGGAATAGATGAAAGTCTGATGGAGCAAGATCAGGTGAATAAGGCGGATGCTCAATCAAATTAAAGCCTCAGTCATGTATGGCAGTTAAATACTTGTGAACAGGAGCATTGTCCTGATGGAACAACACGTCTTTAGTGAGCTTTCCGCGGTGCTTAAGTTTAATATTTTCCTGTAACTGTGTCAGAAGTGAAGCATAGTATGTACCATTAACTGTTTGTGCTTTTTGGAGATAATCTATGAGCAGAATATCTTCTGCAACCCAGAGAACCGAGGCTCACAGCATATCAATCAGCCCTCGATCGTAGTTGCCCATGATGAGTGGGTAACATGTATGATAATTGCTTATGACACAAGGGTGTGTCATGGCTTGAACCATGGCCTTGTATCAAAGGTCAAGGTCATAGTGCACTGCATGGCTCCTTGTCTAGTTCATACGGCCTTTCCCACTACAATGATGTGTCATGATCTTGAACGAAAGATCAGCTTCAAAAGAAAGGAGTGGATCTTTTGCAGCACCCTCGGCAAAATTCCCAATGCAAAAACACAGTAAGAGGCGTAATAGGGACAAGGAACAGCAACTCACAACATAGAAACATGAAACACAGAAGATTACACAAACCAACGAGACCGTTGGACTCAATTGGAAATAGCTTGTACGGCCCTTTTATGGATTTTAGATATTACATTTTTTTTTGTATTTCAATGAACTGTTGCTACGAGGGCTGATTGATATGTTGTGAGCCTTGTATTTAAGAATGTTATCAGACATTTTGCATTATTTTTCTACATAATCCCCTTCAGTATCTATACACTTTTGCAACCGGTGTTTAAGGGCATCTATACCACTTTTAAAATTCTTGTATACAGCTTAGAGGGCACAGTCTTGATTGGAACTTGACCAATCTTCATACCCTTCAATTTCTTATGACAAGAGGAAAAACCTAATGCTTTTCATTGTCAAAGTTCAAGGTCACAGATCGGAAATTTTTAAAATCCCTGACACTTATTGCTTACTTTGACATGAGCATGAATAATATTCATTTTAAAGGTCATAGGACAGAGATCAAGGTCTAAGATTGGAATTATTGCTGTCTTGTTTGTATGGTCATCTTGCAGTGAGGATCATTTTACACTACAATTGTACGTTCTTCGAGACCTTTGGGTAATTGAAAAAGTGGAAGGGTTGTGCGCACGTAATCCGGATAATCCACAGGAACTTGAATCCTTAGGTTAATTTACAACATACCGTATATTTTCTCCTATTTTATAGGGGAATATGACGGTAAAGTGAGCAATTTCTTAGCGGGACTCAAGTCCCTGTGGGATTTTAACCACATTTATTTATTATTACGTAGCAGATGGCCGTCCTAAGTCGGCACCGATTGCCCATGGGTCTCGTTGGTTATTGTGTGGTCTTTTTTGTTTGATGTTTCATGTCGTTTTTGCTGTTCCTAGCCCCCCCCCCCCCCCCTCCCCGCCTTATTTTGTGTCTCTTGCTGTGTGTGTCTTCTCTAAGTTTTCACTTGGGGTGTTTGGTGTGTTGCTGTTGGTGTGTTGCTGTTGGTGTGTTGCTGTTGGTGCTGTAACCGAGTCCTGTTGCAGATCCCCTCCTTTCTTTTAAGAAAAGTAAAAGAACCGGACTGTTTCGTTTTATTTTCCTTTATTGAATGCAACAAATAAAGATTGACAAACGAGAGTATACGTATTAAACACATGAAAGAAATGGAATATTGATTTGCACATATTGTAGAAAAATACGAAATTACATGTATAATATACAAAAATACAAAATACGAGTATAAAAGTATTGTCGACATGCGTATTGCGTATATTGATTGTCTTCATTGCACCCATCTTGCGTTTTTATATATGGTGATGATGATATAAAGTTGTTTTTTTTTTCCATTTTCATTCATAAAATGGATAATCTGTAAAATATAAGAAAAATTTGAAATTTGCCGGATTTAAACGAAATCTAGAGCCTGTAACTATTGTATATAGCGTCTTCTCCTTTTCTCAACATGCAATAAACGGAAATAATTTACACGGAAAAGATCTGAGTATTTGAGCAAAACGTTAAATGAACAGAAATAAATGAACGTTCTTGCATCTAAAACTGACGTGACAAACATTATGAATATATATAAGGTTTCACCAAAATTGCGGGCACTTGATCTTTCTTTGTGACTGTCCTTGAAAAATCACCTTCCGGATTTATCATGGTCGGCGTTTGACTTTGAAGATGTAAATGTGAACGACCACTTGCTCCGTAGTAATTGTGTTGACCTTGAACTTTGACCATCACTATGTACTTGTAACCTTTGTCAACTTTAGGCGCAGCCGGGAAAACTACTTTGTGAATTTTCTGTTTCTTGGAAATGTGAATCCTTTGTCTCGTTTTCGCGAGATCTCGATTTTCAATGTCCAGAATGTGAATAGTGACGTCATATTGATCCTCTTCATAACCACTTCCGTCGATTTGAACGCCCTCTACCAAAACGTCATGTGACGCCGTAAACGAGATGGCAGTTTCTTCGTTGTGAATACAACTCACGGGACCAAAACGCCAATTCAGCGTCAAGTTATCCCCCGCAGTTCTTTTCGATGTTTTGAAACGCTTCACTTCCGTGTCCACTCCGTTGAAATATTTTCGCAAATTTCTAGACTCCTCGGGACTTAGAATATCTGCTTTTATTATGATTTTGTTGAAATAATGCTCATCTAACAACGGTAGTCGCAAATAATACAATATTCCTCCCAAGAAATATCTCTGATTCTGCGCACAAACAATGACCTCATTGCGCAAACATTCCATTTCTGACCATCTGAGCACTGCATCACATATGACGTCCTCTTTACATTCCAATTCATCAGATTTTACTATTTCCTTCACTAAATGAAATGGTAGTTCCGTGAAACTCACTGATTTCAAGATGTCTTTTGAGTGATGGATTATGAATTCTAAACATTTCTTTTTTAATTCAAGTTCGTCGAATTTATCGGCCTGTTTGTACATATGACATACATTGTCCACTGTAATACCGTGTTGCATCACCCGTACACATTTACTCTCCAGCCCAGCTAAGCAGTATTTCCTGGCAGCATAAAGCAAGGGAAGTGCGTTTTTCGCTTCTACTTTCGTGTCTTCGCAGTAAATGTACCTGACAAAATATTTACCAGATCGATTCAATAAAATGAAGAAATACAAATAAAATGGATATATTGTACAGAATGATAATGGAAAAATATTTCAAAATTTATGAAGTTTTTAAACAATTTTATGTAAGATATCGCTTACATACTTAATTAGAAAATTAAATTGTGTTAAAATATATCGTTGGAAAATTACTCACTCAAGCATCTGCTTAAAGGTGTCACTGTTGATATCCGGGATAGATATACGCTCTTTTGAATGATTGGCCATCAGTCCTTGAAACATAGCATAAAATACGCAACTACGGCTAATAAGTACGTATTTGTGGGCGCCGATGAACACGTGATCTGGACCAACCCGAAATCCTACGTCACACGCTACGTCGTTGGCCAGCATGTGACGATTACACTCTATAATGTTCTTGTTCGTTTGCCAATCATATGTTGTCCCCATTCTTTGTATTACCTGAAAATAAATGTATATTTGTAAATTTTATAATGAACTTTTATTTTTTGGAAAGAATCACGATACTAGTATTTTGACGATGTAGGGAAAATGTAAAACATCAGATATATATTAGTATATGCGAGGGCTGTCCGTAAAGTTCGTGGACAAGTCTTAAATCAAGGGAAATTAAGGTCAAAGATATTTATATTTAGTATATTTATTATCATATACTATTAGCGAATTACGAAATGTAAACAATTATCATATTTTGATTTTAGATTAATAACTATGACTTCGTTATTGGACATAGGATGGTGAACCGGAGCACGGTGAATTTTAATCGAAATTTGTTTGTTTATCATTTTATTCATTTCATTAGCATTTCGTAAAATTCCGCGGATAAAACAATAATTTTTACATTGTTATGTTGGCAATAGTTATGACATCACACATGCAAAATTTAAACGTTCAAAGTTTGAAGATGACAGAGAAAACCGGATCTGAAGATAATAAGACGTGATCGTCATTGTTGGGGGAAAAGGACGTTTTTCCGAGAGGCGGAGTAGAGAGAAGTGATAAAATTTTGTATAGGCTTCAGAAAAACACCGACAGTGACCCATGGATTCCTTAAACAGTCGGAAAAATGATACTTAACTAGTGCATGGTTCGTAAGTCTTCAGGTGACAAAGGAGATTTTGGACGTTAAGGACAATTTGCAGGACGGTATGCGCTAGAGAAGACTTTCTATAAAGAAAGGATTGCTTTTAAATGAAGAACGTGACGTGATTCATAGTGATCGGGGACTAATAATTCGGGAAATTGAAGGTAACTTTGAAATTTAAAAAAGAAATCGGGCATATGATATGATCCCATGATCCTACGACGAGTCATGTCTGTGCTGGATGTGTTCCTAAATTCTTAGAAATCTAAATCTAACGAGAAGAGTACGATTGTCAAAATGGTTTATAACGGATAACGTCAAGGATTCTCATGCTAGTGCTCGGGGTATAAGGAAGTGTCGTTTTTATATTGTATAGAAATATAATTATTTGTGCTTTGTTTGTGATGAAATTTTGCATATTATTGATATGAAACTTGAATTTAATAAAAATGATACTTTGATTCATTTAACCATTGTTTGCTAGCTTTTATCAATGCAGTCCTCGAACTTTACGGACAACCCTCGTAGAATTACTAGTATCCAAAAGCACTGACTTCGATTTATTTACCGGTTTTAACCTTTCCTGCACTGCTTTTAAAATGAGATGAAAAAAATCTCAACAGCACTCACAATAGAGCACCAAATTTAGCATCGACGGACCAGGTGCCCGGGAGGAGTAAGCATCCCTGTTTGGCTAGTTGCAGGTGTCTTTAGCACGCTGTCCGCGATTGATGTTTAAAGTGTATTTAATTAAATTACTTTCTTTCCAGCTCTGTCGCATGAAAGAAGCTTTGTTGAGGCATTTATCAATTTGACATCATATATTATTTAGCTATTCTGGAAACATGGAATATCGAAATTAAAGGAGGTTATAACATCCTAGCACCGTCCCTCCGATGTTCTTTTGGTACTAGATTTTATATTATTATTTTACTGAATTGACTCTACAGGACATTTGGAGCCTCGCACTCTCTGCAAAGTATAGATACATAAAATTCAAAATATCAAACTAGAAGGTGTGACTGAAAACCACTCTGAATTGAAAGTACCACAGTGTTAAGGATTTACTACCCGAAACACGTGTTTGATGCATCAAAGTTGGTTTGAAATGTTATGCAAGACAGGTTTTGAATTTTCTTACTGTAACTCCTTAGTAGAATGTTTCAGTTGTTTAGTTAGGTATTTTTTGTGATTTTCCGTTATATAATCTCCTAATTATCATTTTTGGAGGGTTATTAGTTGAAACACTTCATTTTCTTACTTTGTAGAATGTTGATGTTGTTTACTTGAGTGTTTTTCGTGTTTTTCCATTCTGCGATCTCCATGATTATGATGTTTGGATTTTGATTTTGGAAATTGTGTTTGGCTTCCATGCACTGAATTACAAACAACATATCATGCCTGTCTACTTAGAGTATCCCTCACCTATTTAGAATTGTCTAAAGTTTTTTTTTCTGGGCTTCCAAAATTTAAAGCAATGTACCCATAAAGCGATCGAATGTTTCAAATTTTAGATTTCTTTCTTTCCAGCTTGACTGCTTTGTTTTGTCCCTATTCTAATTTGAAATCATATATTACTTTCCAATTTGGAGCCCCGTACTCTTAAAAAAAAC
Source organism: Pinctada fucata (assembly GCA_028142955.1). Lineage (NCBI taxonomy): Eukaryota > Metazoa > Mollusca > Bivalvia > Pterioida > Pteriidae > Pinctada > Pinctada fucata. The sequence goes on along the minus strand of AP027106.1, from coordinate 40,283,034 downwards.
TTTAAGAATATTACACGTCTTCAAATTCATACTATCATTTTAAAATAACAGATAAATTTGCAGCATGGACCAGAAATGCACGTTTCGGATACTTAACTCTCATCAGTGATCCTTAATCCAAAACGTTGAAATATGGCCACAGACTGACAGTTATGTCAAGAAAATACCGAAATACGTAGCAGGATGTGTGAGATATGATGCTAGAGAACCCACTATTAAGAAATTTCGAGAAATTTTTGATAACAGAAATTTTCGAATGTATTTGAACAAACGGTCAACAAAAGTTGATCGAACTTGCCCTCGGGAACTCCTGGTCCACCAGCAGTGACACTCACCAAGTGTACGAGATGATCAATTAAACGACGAGCTGTTTGTTCCAAAGCAGGATTCGTATTGGTATTTCATTTTAACTACCATGTCAATATTGACTCTATAGATTTGCTAGATTTAAGTATACTATCCAATATAAATCGCCTTATAGTATGCAGATTCGGACTGGGGTAAAACGTTGCGAAAAGAAAAAAAAACTTTTTCCAAGCAAGAGATGGTACTATTGTCTGCTAGAACACCACGTAAAAGTACGAATTTATGTCAATATCATTTTATTTAATTGATTAAAATGCTTGGTCATTTATCAATTGGAGATACGTAAATGTATTGTTTAAAGTATTGATTTGTGAGGTCACATATCAAATTCTTACAATGATATGTATCTTGAACGAGTACTAGGACAGGTTAGTTGACACCGCTATCATTATAGAAATATAAACTGGAAGTGCGTCACGGACCTATAACTAGGGGTTAATGAGTTAATAGATTTCAAGATATTTCGGAATACAGATGTATTTACATTTTTCTGATGAATTTTCCTGGCTTGGATCTTTACCTTGGGGAAAAAAGTGGGCGAATAATTGAAACCCTTTCAAATTTGTAAATAAAATTAGTGCTGTATATTGATATTGAAATATTGAAGAGTATCGATACTCTGTGATTTTCAATACGTATCGATACACAAACGCTGAGTATCGATACTTTCAATACATTTAATAAATATAAACTTTTAATTCGTTTTTGTTTTTATTTTTATATTTCTTCTAAATCTTCTTCGATCACTTGTGCGTTTAGGCATATGAGTGCAAATAAAAGCTTCTGGGCACCTAGTCTCACTCCCAAATTGGGAGTTTGCTTCTTTTCATGTGGTGGAGGTTTTTGTTTGTTTGCTTTGGTTCCTGTTTTATCCTGATTTTGTATGCCTTCGGTTAATAATTTTCTGAATTATCGATTTTGTTTTGAGTATTGGGATATGGTCATTATCCATATTTGCGCTTCTACCTTACATTGAGTTGAAAAACGAGATGGTGAGGTCAGCTGTTCGGCAGCATTTTCACAAAATCGATGTCGAAGAATCCAAATGTAATTATATAAAAATATGTCAAAGTAAGTCTTTGGTAGACAAAGAAACACTTTTCATAGCTGTCATTGTTATCTTTTCATTCTTTTTTAATTTTTGAATGGAAAACATACATTTGTTGTTTATTTTTGTTCTTTTTTATAAAGTTGCCCTTGATTAAAACATAGAAACTTCAATCATTGATTCATTATAATGATAAATATGAGAAAAATGAAAAAATGCGTATTGTATTGAAAATATTGAGTATTGAAGCAAAATGTATTGTATCGTATTGTATTGAAAAAATTATTTCAATAAACAGCACTTTATAAAATGAGAAGACATATTATTTTCTGGGAGGTTTCTTTTCGATACATTATTCGGAATTATATCACAAGCCATGTAAATATACTGCCCTCCTTGTCCCTTGGTTGACCATTTGATTTCTCATAGTTTATTTTCTTTTTATTTATTCTTATTTTGCCTATAATGTTTTCTTAACTAAGAGACATATGAATGTTTATGTATAGTCTTTTGTTAGATATATACATGTGTTTTATTCCAAAGAATTAAGACGGAACTCTGAAGTCATCCGACGGCAACAACAATGAATATATCTGTTCGCGATTAGAAGCGTAGTTTGCAAGGCATCGGTTAGTGGAATTGTTAAATGTCTTCAAATTCAATACCAGATAAATTTTGTAGCATTGACCAGACATGCACGTTTCGGGTACGTAACCCTCGTCAGTGATCCTCAATCTAAACAATGTAATATGAAGTCAAAAACAATACCCAAAATCAGGATCCAAACAAAATCATAATGAATGATCCTACAAAGGCACGAAAATACAAAACATTCTGCAAATGTGCAAATCGCACACTCAGTCTTATAGTGTTCGAATTACCATTTGGCACTTTTCGAGAAAATCGACTTTGAAGTTTTAGGTGCCTGATAATGACATTTACACTAATCTTACAACTATGAATATTTGAATAAAGCAATATATGTCCGTGATATATAATGAAACAAAAATTTATGGTCCTCAAAACTTTGTAACTTCTTCAATTGATATGGTCAAAACTGGAGTTAGAACACTTCTTACTAACAATTAACTTACAAGAATTCCATACAATTTTGTTGGTGATAGAACAAAACTCTATCGGCTTCCTTTGATCTTTTGGAAATGGAATTCTCTTTCATTAAACTTCTGGATACATATTTATAACATAGAACACTTTGTTACTGGTCTAAAATGAAAAAGTGAAAAATTCGATGGTTTTTACGCCTCTTTTTTTCCCTTAGGTAAGTTTAGGAGATAGAACAAGTCGGGACGGTTCCAATGATATGCTCAACTCAATTTCGACAAAAATGGGAGTTAGAAAACTATAAGACTGAGTGCGCGAAATGTGAATCACAAATTGAGAATGGAGAGTAAGGGGACATGGCCAAAGCCGTTGAATGAACTAAAGGAGCTGTTAATGACAAATATGAAAAAAATATATGCCTATCAAGAAGTCCAAGATAAGGGCTTCATTTAGCCGTGAAATCACTCGATTATTTCTTGTGTGCTGTCTTTCTGTTTAGGAAAAAGTTGGTCAGGATAAAAACAATTTATTATAAGATTCCTAGACGGTATTTTATTTAAGTTAAAGTAGATTTGGTGAAATACGCGTTAATTACGGGTTGAAGGGGTAGAAGGACTGATGACAGAAATTGTCAAATATCGAGCGAAAATTCACAAAAAAATATTCTTGTTAAAATCTCATTTTAGAAATAACCTTGAGGTAATTATATCAATATAATCATGAAAATATGCAAACTCCACAACCTGTAAACTGAAAAATAGTTTTATTTCGTACTTACCAGCCACATGATTAGAGAGGTTGAGATTTCCTACGTGTAACTTGTACGTGTACTTCTACTCTGGTCCGCTATTGTGACGTCATCATTTATTGCGTTTGACGTCATTTGATTTACAAGGTACACGTCGCCAGTGAACGTGTAAAGTGCGAGTTACACGTAAGTCTTTACTTCAAGATATTTCATCCCCTTTGTTTATATAAATAGTATAAAAAGTATGGCATTCAATTTAGAATTATTTCAAGTTTCTATTTAAATGTAGATTTAACCGAAAGTAATTTTCCTTTTGAATTTAACCTTTCCAAAAGTTAACTCAAATTCGCTAAGATTTTACAAGTACGCGTTGTGGTCTTTGAAAAGAAATCTCAACAACAGTAACGTGTAGTTCAACTTTTACACTAGACGTACCCGCACAAGTTACACGTAGTAAATCTCAACCTCTCTAATATTATGTAGTGTAGACATAGAAAACTTTCTCGTTTATTACCTTCCAAACGGTTTTAAAAATATTTGCCCAGAACGCACTTTTTGTTGTGTCTAAAATAACTTTGGCTGGAAAGCTTCACTGATCATGCTGATGAGAATTTTATATCCGAGACACGTGTCTGGTGCATAATTTTTCATCCTGAACAGTTTAAGTCGTTCCCCGTGACATGGATATTTTCTAAGTGTATCAATTATTTCTTTCCAGCTTTGTTTGGCACTTCATCAATTTGACTCACAAATTGTATTTTTGGTATTTCGGGAAACTTGCCATTTCAAAAATATCATCGAAATTAAAGGAGGTTAACATCTTTAGAAGCACCATCCCTCCAATGCTATTTTGAACATAGATTTGATTTGGGTATGCTACTTAATCAACCCTACAGGAAATTTGGAGCGGCGTAGTTGGAACACTTCTGTATCATTTATATAATGGACTATATAATGAAAACATTAAACAATATAATATCTCTTTGTCCACAATTCAAAAGATATTTTTTGGAACGAAATTAAACAAAAACAACGAAAGAGCTGTTTTTGCCCTGAAAAGTCGAAATTTCAAACTGAAAATCTTCGATAAAAATGATAAGTAATTTGGTCAACATATGAATCTTCTGTCAATTCTGTCTATTCAAAATTAGACCGATTACTTTTTGCCAAAATAGGCGGATTTTTTAAACATAAAAATCAATGAAAAACGAAAAAGTTTTTATACAATATTATTCCCCCCTCGGTTCAGAGTTTCACTTTCGCCAAAGGTGTTTATCAATAAAACAAATTTTCTTGCCAAGTGGGGTTCTGAACCGAGGTGGGGGGGGGGGGGGGGGGGGGGGGGGGGCAATGTCCCAAAAGCTAAAAGCGAAAAAAGGGGATGGATGACTTGTTTGGAATTATGGTCTTTAGCAAAATTGCCATTCTTTTCTTTTTTTAAAATATCACAGAACAATCTATTCGATGATACGAAAGCGTTCCAACTGATTACTTTCCCGATGAAATTTAATTATGCACCAGACACTTGTTTCGGATATGAAATCCTCATTAGTGATACTTCCAGCCAAAGTGATTTTTAGACACGGTTGTGAAAATATTATGCTCTCAGTGGTCTCTTTCACCTCTAGTTTACACGGATGGAGTATGCTAAGGAATATATTCTTGTCAAGAAATCAGTAAAATCTAATACGTTTTCAGAAATCAGTACGTTTTCCTTAACGATGATATAATCTTGAGGTGCTTGGAAGAAACATTTTACAACAGATTATTTAAAATATATATATAGTATCTCTATATCAATAAATTATGTAGATTGTACTTCTTGCATTTTACTATATTATTCTTTTAATATTACTACATTTGACATTTACGTTCAATGACAAATATGGATAATGACCATATCCCTATATACAGCACAATATCGATAATTCAGAAAATCATAAACCGAAGGCATACAAAATCAGGATAAAACAGGAACCAAAGCAAACAAACAAACAAAAACCTCCACCACATGCAAAGTGCGAAATGGGAGTGAGACCAGGTGCCCAGGAATAGTCAGCATCTCCTGCTTGCATGCAACACCCGTCGCTTCGATTCGGTAGAATTGTCACATCCGGTTACTTCCACAAATCAAAGGGGCTCTTGAAAATGATTCGTTAAAAAATAAGTTTTGTATTTACGAATTTACGCATTTAATCTGGTACGCTATTTTATCCATATTTGGCATATCTACATTTAATACAAATATTCTTCCTGTATTTCACATTTTTGGGAGCGCAGCATTAGGGTGTCATGTAAATGTGTCAATGTATTACTCATGTTGCCTGTTGGTCCTATGTTCTATAGCATGCTGTAGGTGGACGTATTATTGAAATCACTTTAAACCTAAGGTATCTGTATCTCGCAGGGGGTATTAACTTATATCATTTTCCCTTCAAAATCGATGAAAAATTAGTAACACCAAGGAATGTATCCGTTTAACTTACCATTCACCTGGCATTCAAGTTTTCGAAAACAACCCCCACTTATGACACGAGTATCTGTTTTATTTGTCGGCATTTGAAGAGTTGTAATCATTTAAAAATGACCTTTACAATATTTTGTTGGTATAATGTTTTAGCTGTTGCGAATGGACAAATCCATACCTGTTCATAAAAAATAAGAAAATTGGGTCATTACTGTAGCCATGAGCGGTTCTAGGTGGAGATAGGGGGGCTGATCTAATTTGGGAAAGGGTGCATGCTAAAATATATCAAAGAATTTCCTCTTGAAATCTACAATTTCTCCAAAAAATTAAATGCCTCCCCCAGCCCAAAGACATCGATTCTTAATTTAACAATTCTACTTCTTTTGAAAGTCCCACAATTCTTAGGGGAGGTGCTCTCCTCTATAAATTCAAATTCTCGATCCGCTCCGAAGGGGTCTGAACCCGGTGCACAAACTTTTTCGATTAAGTCAATCTGTTAAATTCGCACAAAAAAAAACTATACATGCAGGCTTGAAATTCCGATCGGATTCAAAGAAAATCCCGTATACCGTTCATCATATATCCTGGATCCACCAATGGTAACTAAGGTCCAGAATATCTGGTTCCCGTCTTTGAGAATAAATATCTATTTAAATCAACGTGGTTCTTTGAGCGTCAACGATAAACAAACAAAGTGTAAAAAGCTATCTATGTAACACACGCGATCCATCTCTGCACAAGATTAAGCGCGCTATTTTTCTACAAAGAGGGTGCCAATAAAAGCTTTTGTATTCAAAATCAATTTGTGTAAATACTTCGGAAACAATGAAATTTAAAGCACATCAAAGCAAAATGAACTTCTATCTACAGCACTGCAGATGTACGAGTATAGTATGCTATGGTTCCATTAATCTACCACTCTAAGTTGGCCCGTAAATCGACGATGCACTTCAACCGATAAAAGTGCATGATATATAATTTAGCTGTTGTTTAAATATCATGAATATCTTCAATATTCAGCATGTTCAATTTAATCATAAAACAAAATACACAGGCGGAGCTCCTAATATATAATCTGAGCCGAGTTCCTCACATATTCCCCATTCCCTGGGACAAAAATGATAGAAAACTTTATATATATACACAATGTCAAATGATTAAAAGGTACATATGCAGCAGATAATAAAAATTGAGATGATACAAAATACGAAAAGAGGCTCTGGTGCAGATCTGCAAACAATTCTATATTCACCCAAAGAAGTGGAGATAATGTGTCCGGGGATAGTAATCAGTAAATGAAAGTCCGTGTGGAGCTCGTAAAAAAGTTCCCCGCGAGGGGTTTGACAGTAAGTGTTTTGAATATTTTCCCTGACATGGTCGCCATAGCACTTTCTACAAGCAACAGAGTATATTACTTTGGGTATTTCGCATTTTATTTCGCATATTTTCCCTGACATGGTCGCCATAGCACTTTCTACAAGCAACAGAGTATATTACTTTGGGTATTTCGCAACCTGCATTTTATGGTGACATGATCAACAAAATTAGAAGGATCAAAGGTAGACAGAATTACTATCGAAAATGCGTCAGAATCATCAAACGCCTCTTATACCGTGGATATGATCCTAATGTCACCAGACGGACACTAGGCTTGGTACTTGACCAATCTACAGTCTTGTACCAGCGCATCCTTAATACTTGCACGCTGACTGGCTGTGACGACGGGACTCCATGACGGGCCCTGTCCAAACCTCTTTAGAGAAGACAGGGCCCCGACCACCTGTCATCTCTGAATGTCAGTCGGACTCCTCGGGTGATAACATACATTAGCTCGCTACAGCCGGCAGAGCACAGGTCGTATTACGCATGCCCTCTTTTATATCAATTTACATATTCATCTGTGTTCCTTGGGCCCCTGCGTTTTGCGGTCTTGTTTGTGTGTTGTCATCTGACAGTGAGGAGGTTGTTTTACACCACAATTGTACGTTCTTCCAGACTTCTGGGTAATCGGAATAGTGGGAGGGTTGTGCGCACGTAATCCAGGATAACCACACCGTCTGCTACTCACGAGGCAGATGGCCGTCCTAAGTCGGCACCGTTTACCCATCGGTCTCGTTGGTTTATGTGTAGTCATTTGTGTTTTATGTTTTTCTGTGATTTGACGTTCATTGTACTACTGCGTCTCTTTCTGTGCGTGTCATTTTTGTGTTTTACAGTGGGTGTTTTGGGAGGTTGCTGTTGATGCTGCAACTAGGTGTTGTTGGAGATCCCCTCCTTCTTCTACATAGAAATGGCCTCAGACAGTGCATTTCATGTTTTTTATATGTTTTCATTTTCCTGCATGCTCATAGACGGCGAGTGCGGCTAGCCAACAGGGGATGCTTGCTCCTCCCGGGCACCTGGTCCCACCTCTAGCTTGCTAGGGGTCCGTCGATGCTCAGTTTGGTGCTCTATTGTGAGTGCTGTTGAGATTATCGTCAGGATCTTCTTTAACTCATACACAAAAAGTCAGAATTCAAAAATCACAAACAAATTGGCATACACATTTTGAAAAATATAAACAAGCAAAACTCCCAACAGCGAAAACAGCGGAACGCAGAGGAGAGTGGACAGACAGACGGAAACAATTACACAGCATCATATATTCAGGAAAGACTTTATTATCTCCATGTCTGTTCCATGCCGCAAATGTATCAGTTCTTTAATGATAATAATGAAGAAGACGTTTAACATTTGTACCACTTGGTGAGTTTTACTGCTGGTGGACCAGGAGTCCCCGAGGGCACATGTAGCCAAGTTCGATCAACTTTGGTTGATCGTCTGTCTCTTCAACGCATTTGAAATTTTCTGTTACAAAATTTCTTGAAATTTCTAAAACGTGGGTCCTGTAGCATCATATCCCACCCATTCTGCTACGTCTTACTGTACTTTTTTGGACATGATACTTTCACACTCTTGTGTCAAATTACATTGTTTAGATTGAGGACAACTGATGAGGGTTAAGTACCCGAAACGTGCATGCTTGGTCCGGGTTAGGGTTTTTATTTTATTATTTTTTTTTTCTACTAAACTACATAATTCATTAGTTCTTAAATGATGCTATTGAATTTGAAGACGTTTTTATCATTAATAAACAATCTTTACAGAGTCCAGAGTAAGAACGGAATATATTTTAGGATGCGTCACTCAAATGGGGCGTCATGATAAATACAAAAGTTGATAAGCCGTCGTACGTTCTATGGCAAAGAGATCGGAACTAGAATAAGAAAAACTGCTAAAATACAATCTGACAGCATGCAATTTACCCATAGAATGTATACCGTAAAAACAGAACTGCCTCAACTGATCAATTTGTCTATATTGAAATATATATTCTATACTATTATATTTCAGCGCACCATATGCGCATTTCAGCAAACTATGTATCATAAGTGATGTTCTAGGCCGAAAAATAGGAAATCAAAATGCAAAATGTAAGATGAAATAATGAAGAAAAAGTCTAAAGCTGACCTAAAATTTCTGAAATCAAGAACCTGCTAAGGAGAGAGCTATGCCATCAAGGAGACATCCCTTAGTATTAGAAGACATTACTCTATAATCTCTACTGTTAAAATGAAATTCGGTGGTGGCACTGTTTGAATAAACTTTGAGAAAGTTTCTTCTTGTTGCTAGCAACAATTGTTAAACGTCTTTAAATTCAATAGCATCATTTAAAACCTGATAAATTTACAGCATCGACCAGACATGCACGTTTCGGGTACTTAACCCTCGTCAGTGATCCTTAGTCTAAACAATGTAATATGGCCAAAAAGTATGAAAATTATTATGTCCAAAAATGTACAAAAAGACGTAGCAGAATGAATGGGATATGATGCTACAGGACCCACGTTTTAGAAATTTCAAGCAATTTTGTAACAGAAAATTTCAAATGCGTTGAAGAGACAGACGATCAACCGAAGTTGATCGAAACCTTCACTTTATCCGTACATGAAAGGTCAAATCCGTATCTAGAATGTGTCAAATTCGGTGTTTCGGATGGTGCTACGTCTTTCCGTACATTTTTGGACATAATGACTTTCTCATTCTTTGGACACATTACATTGTTTAGATTGAGGATCACTGACGAGGGTTTTAAGTACAGAACAGATAATTTTTTAGCATGAACCAGACATGCACGTTTCGGGTACGTACTTAAGTTAAACATGAATTGTGGATACGAAAGACAAACTTGTTTCGAAATGTATCACTTCTATGGTATTTTTTGTAATATGTGAGTGAAAGTTAAACATAAATAATTAATAATGGATATATCACAGGCGATTAAATTGTGCCTCATATGAAATTCATTTGACATTTACATGAACTTCACATGAAATTTTTGTGAGACGATCACGAATATGAAAAGTACATTAAATTTATTACATGAATTTCATGTGAAGTTTCTGACATAGAGTTTGTTTATGTGAGTTCAATTTTGCATGAAGGTCACAAAGAAAAATTCATGTTAAGATTATTTATGTGAAATTCATGTAAAATATTTTTTACATAAATCCTATGTGAAATTTATATAAATTTCACATGAACTTTCATGTGAAATTTACATGATGCTCATTTCATACGAATTTCACGAAAGGCACAATTGACTGTGATATATATACAAAACCATGAAAAATACAAATCAAACGAAAATACCGAAACATTCTGTTAACAAAAAGTATACCCCTTTTACTGGCTATTAGAGCAGGTGCCAGTTATAAGGGAGTCTAAGTAATTCTGATGTTCTGAATTGTAAAAAAATTACATATTTATATGAAAGCAACTCATTTGAAAGAAACCCAATTTTTACAGAGAGAATACATGCCATAATACGTCAGCTTTTCATGTTATATACATGTGTATGCAGTAGAAACTACGTGATCATTTCATGCTAATTTGAACGGCATGTCTAGCATGACTAAGCCATAATTGGGTATGGTTTTGTATATCTTTGAATGAATTAAATAGTACATCTACGATCGAGTTAACTTCAATAATATTTTAAGTCTCGAAAATGATTATATCTTATTCTTGATCTTTTGATTAGATATGTAGGTATTTAGATATGTTGCATCTACAATCGATACGAAATAATTTTTTCAAAGTTCATTGATAAAAATCGTCATTTACGTTCATGTAAAAGGTTTAGTTCTGACTACCTAATAAATCAAAATTATTTTTGTTAATGATTATGTAAATATATGACAAAAATACTCACAGTTATTGTTCAGCGTATCTGAATAAACAAATCTAAAGTAGACAAGAGTTTGTCTGGATGCTCTAAAATCCTCTAGAACCCTTCTAAACCTGAATCTAGTATCAGAATGGTACGCAATATTCTATAATCTGTTATAAATACATTTAAAATCCTCGTGCGATATATATTTGTTGCAAAAATACCTATTCTATCTCCCCAATTCATCTCTCTGCGGTAGAATGACTGTTATAATGGACAAAAGTGGGGTTTTAAAATACCTCTTCAGTCAATAATATCTATTGTGTGTAAAGACCCTTGATATACCATGATATGTCTGTTTAGGATTTTGCTATATTTTGGACGGGGTTTAATTGAGGTGAGAAGATTTCCTGTTCAACCGAAACTTGGTACCCAAGCAATGTATGGAGGTGCGACTCATTAAAAGAGATCGGGTACATTTACAAAATTTTGCATGTTTACCATTCATTGAGGATAGAATACCGGTATATCTGTAATGCATGAACATTTTAATGATTATCTAAATATTAATGATTATAACAATACAATACAGAGAAAATGCAGAACCTATTTTAGGAGATGTAATAAGATAAATCGATTAAATCAAATTGGGTTATGGTTTCCCAAGTCCAAGAATTTAAAGGGGACCTTCCGCTTATTCAAATGTTATTTTAAAAAGGAAGTATATCAAAAAACAAATGTGACTAATTTTGTATGATAATTTTCAAAAGTATAGATTTCATCTTGATGCATAACTAGATGTCCTTACTGTAGTACCGGTATGTAATTATTTCATATGTCTAGAACCTTTTACCAAACGAAATGAATTACCTAGTGTTTCTATTCAGGGGAGCAAAGACTGAACAAAGTCTGCTTCATATGAGTTTAGAAATATATCATCAAGAAGAGGATAACTAGCTGTTGGTTTTAACTGGAAGCCCCTCAATATGTTTTGGATCAGATATTTCAACATTTTATCATTGTGTCTTCTTCTGTTTATTTAATACATGTAGTATTACAGGAGATGCTTACTCCCCCCCCCCGGGCACCTGATCTCGTCCCAATTTAATAGGGTTCACTTTTACTTCTTTGCAGAATGTTTATGTTGATTCTGTTCCTGATAAGAGAGTATCTTCCATGTTTTACTTTGTATGTTGGAAACACATTTCATTCAATTCTAAGTTACCACAGAAATTAAAGGAGGTAAACATCTACGCGCCACCCCCGGGCCTCCAATGTCCTTTGGGCCATAGATTTTATCTAACTATACTAATAAATAGACCCTACAAGAAATTTGGTGTCGCGCACTCTTTACGAAGTAGATACATAAAATTCAAAAATTTAAAGTAGAGGGCGCCACTAAAATAAATCTGAGTCTGTCTGAAAATCACTTTGGCTTAAATTCAAGTACTACTGACGAGTATCTATTATCCGAAAAATGAGTCTGGTGCATTAGAATTTGTTTGATATGTTGTGATATGCACTTCAATTATCTTATTATCTACACTCATTTTCTTTTGCAGTGTGAAGCAGTTTAAGACGCTCCCCAGGATTGAATATTTAAAGTGTATTTTCTTTTACTCGGTTTTTCATTGATTCCTTTTAAAGACATACCTGGAATATAGTTGTTACATACAGGCATATAAAGTAATTAAAAGCATGTTTTGCATTAGGATTTGCTTTCAACATGCGACTGATTCGACTCTACAAGAAATTTTGTGTCGTGCATTTTTTACAAATGAGATAAAGAAGATCCTGACGACAATCTTAACAGCACTCACAATAGAGCACCAAATTGAGCATCGACGTACCCCTAGCAATCTAGAGGTGGGACCAGGTGCCGGGGAGGAGTAAGCATCCCTTTTTGGCTTGCCGTACCCGCCGTCGCTGTTCACGCATGGAAATGAAAACAATATCTACAAAACATGCATTATCTAAGGTTATGTCTATATATTGAAAGTGATATGACGACCATGTCAGGAAGGAACATTTAAAACACTTAATTACAGTTAAACCCTCGCGAGGAACTTTTTACGAGCTCCACATGGCAAAGGACATATGTGTGGCACAAATGAGATAAATATGATCCTGACGACAATCTCAACAGCACTCAAAGTACAAAGTACATACAGAAAATTCAAAGAATAATATTGGTCATGATTATTGAATGGTAGATGATAGGACTTTCATATTTCTGGTCACCCTGCACTCACCCAGCGACACAAACCCACAAGAAAGCGACACATAAAATGGCATCAGACAAAACTACAAACCGCAAAAAGACTTAACAATATTCACTTGAACATTATACAAAACAATCGAAACAGACGTACAGAAACATCAAACAATAATGACAACACAAAGGAAGGAGACCAATGTGCACCCGGCACCGACTTTGGACGGCCATCTGCTATAAGCAAATGGTGTGCAAACCCACCAACTTATCCGGATACACCGTGGTCTCCATAGACGCACAATTGTTGTATAAACATAAAACTTCTCACTGTAGGGTGATATTACAAACGAGATGGTTAAACGCAGCGGCCTCTTGTAACACAGATTCTATGTAAATGGATCTAAAAAAAATGGCAAGCGTTAACAGTCTGTGTTTGCTTGATGAAGCGATCTGTGTTTGCTTGATGAAGCGAAATCAAGATCAATCATCCGATAAGTCTGATCATCTTTCAAATAGGACAGAGAATCAGGACCTATTCTTCTATAACAAGATTTAAACAAGGCCCGTCATGTAGTCCCGTCGTCACGGTTGGCCAGTGTGCAACATTGGGAAAGACTCCGGTACAAAACTGTAGATCGGTCCAACTTACCGTGCCAGTGGTTTTTTATGACTTGAGGATCATATCCTCGGTAAAATAGGCGACCGACTATTTTCTTACATTTGTGGTTGAAGTTTGATTTGCCTTTGATCCTTCTGGTTTTGTTTATTAGGTCACCGTAAGATGAAGGCAACGGAATTCCCATTGATACATACTCTGATGCTGGATTTTTCCCAAGTTTTGAAAGAAGTTCAGAAAAGTAATTGTAAAATTTACGAAAAGATTTTACAAGTTGATACCTATAAATCCTTAGCAGATAAGTTTTTTTTGTAATTTGTGTACATGTATTTCTATCATGGAAATACGAAACATGGGAGCAATATGGAACGCCATCGCTGTCTTATAATGAGATATTTCAATATATGGAATGGTTTAATCAATATATGCGGTGATAAGTACATTATATGCGGTGCTAAGAACATTATATGCGGTGGTAAGTACATAATATGCGGTGCTAAGAACATTATATGCGGTGGTAAGTACATTATATGCGGTGCTAAGAACATTATATGAGGTGGTAAGTACATTATATGCGGTGCTAAGAACATTATACGCGGTGGTAAGTACATTATATGGAGTGCTAAGTACATTATTTGAAGTGGAAAATACATTATATGCGGTGCTAAGTACATTATATGCGGTGTTAAGAACATTATATGGGGTGCTAAGTACATTATATGCGGTGTTAAGAACATTATATGGGGTGGTATGTACATTATATGGGGTGCTCAGTACATTATATGCGGTGCTAAGTACATTATATGGGGTGGTATGTTCATTACATGGGGTGGTCAGTACATTATATGCGGTGCTAAGTACATTATATGCAGTGCTTAGTACATTATATGCGGTGCTAAGAACATTATATGAGGTGGTGAGTACATTATATGCGGTGCTTAGTTTTCGTTATGATAAACATTCTGATGACCAAGATTAAACATTTTTGAGACTCGGGTTACCATCATACCAAAAGGACCCCAAAGGAACCAAAACGGACTTAAAGGACAAAAGAGCAAATACCCAAAAGGACACATAAACACACAAAAGGATTCAACATTTCTCCCAGCTCTATCATGGGGGGGGGGGGGGGGGGGGTGGAAGAAAAGACCGGTATTTGGGTCAAAATAAGCATTTTTACACAGAAAACAATGGAAAACGGAAACGCTTTTACACAACAGCGTCCCCCCTCCTCGCTTTACAATGCCACTTTCACCAAAGGTGTATATCAATAAAACACATTTTCTGTCTAAGTGGGGTTCTGAAGCGAGGGGGGAAACAATGTCCCACGGGCAAAAACGAAAAAAGGAGAATGGATGACTATTTTAAAATTTATCTCTACAGCGATGTTTAAAGTAGGTTATAATTGCCATCTTTTTCTTTTTATATCATGGAACAATCTATTCATAGTGTGTTCCGATCAAATATCTAACCGTTTGGAAGGAAATAAATTTGTCTATTTCTACACCGTGTGTATTTCGCGCCATCTACATAAGTGGCTGAGAAGAACGAAACAAAACCGGGTTTTTTTTTCAGTTTCTTGATTGCAGAGTTTGCCGATTACATTGATATTATACATAACAACCTCAGAGTTAGTTTCTCTTTTCCAATTTTGACATGAAAAGGCAACAGAAGCATAATAAACATTAAAAAATAAATATGTAATATAATGTACTTTTGTGCAATCTATTCGATATTCGACGTTTTCTGTCAGCTGTACCCCTACCTCTTCAACCCGTATTCATAACATCTTTCACCAAATTCGTTTAAATAAAAGTTCTACTAGGAATCTTATCATAATTTACATTTTCATCCTGATCAAACTTAATCTAAATTGGAAGTACAGCGCACGAGAAATAATCGAGTGATTTAAGGGCTAAATCAGGCCCTTATCTTATCAGCCCCTTTGAACCAAAGCATGATTTTGAAATTCTGCAAGCCATAAAAAAATAATCAGTTTTCAAATATTGGCTTTTGGGTTCCTTTTAGGTTCCTTTTGGAGTTTTTGGTCCCTCTGGGTCCTTTTGGTTCCTTTTGGGTAATTCGACGCATCCGAGTCTCAGAAATGTTTAATCTTGGTCATAAGAATGTTTTTCATAAAGAAATCACCACATAACGAACTAAGGGAGCAACCATTTTATTTTTATGGGGGGGGGGGGGCAGGAAGACTTTTGCCAGCCGGAAATTTTTTTTTCGGCCATTTTAAGAGCCGGAAAAATTTTTTCGCCGGCCCTTCGGGCCGGATTATTTTTTTTTTTTTTTTGTAATTTTCCAATGTTGAAAATTACCCTGAAGTTTAAATAATTCAGCGTGATTTTTCGGCCATATTAAACATCAAACACACAATGAGTTCATCTCTTGCCAGCAGATCACTTTATTTTAATTTCTTGAGTGGCATATGGTGCCTATAATCTGTTTACTAAAATGATACTCAACGGAGACAGGCTATATGGTGCTAATGACTTTTGAATTTGATTTATTAATTCCAAATTGCGTAAAGTTTGTTCCATTTTTTATACTTTGTTTATGATACACAAAAAAGTGTTTACTGGGCAGTTGAAAGGTCGGAAGTGAAGGGTATGGGGCAATTTCATGATCCGGAAAATTTTTTTCGCCGGCCCTTTGGGCCGGAAAATTTTTTCCCCTATAATTTCAATCCGGAAATTTTTTTTTGCAAAGTCTTCCTGCCCCCCCCCCCCCCCATAAAAATCAAATGGTTGCTCCCTAAGCACCGCATATAATGTACTCACCACCCCATATAATGTTCTTAGCACCGCATATAATGTATTTAAACCACTCCATATAATGTTCTAAGCACTGCATATAATGTACTTAGCACTGCATATAATGTACTTAGCACCGCATATAATGTATTTACCATTCCATATAATGTACTTAGCACTCCATATAATGTACTTAGCACTCCATATAATGTACTTGCCACCGCATATAATGTTCTTAGCACCTCATACAATGTAATTAGCACACCATATAATGTATTTAGCACTCCATATATTATACTCACCACTCCATATAATGTATTTACCACCGCATATAATGTACTTACCACCGCATATAATGTACTTACCATTCCATATAATGATTTAACTATCCCATATATTGAAATATCTCATTATAAGACAGCGATGGCGTTCCATAGAGCAAGCTCTGGCGTATCTGATGAGCTGAGAGATGTTAATGCCGCACGATGGCCAATGGGACCACAATATACAAAACAAATTTTTCACATCCATGTAAAATATGAAAGTCTTATAACTTATCATTCAAAAGCTAAACTTGACGTTAAATTTTTTTGTGAAACGACAGAGAAAGGAAACAGACATAGAGCCAACCGAATTTATGTCCCCTCGCATGGATCGAAATATTACCTTCTCGAGCAAAATTTCAAACCTATTGAATTATGCACCAGAGACGTGTTTCGGATTGATAATCTTTATCGGTATACTTCTAGTCAAAGTGATTTTCAGACACGCCATTTTTAGTAGCGCTCTCTAGTTTGATTTTTTTTTTAATTTTGTGGAGTCTACTTTACAAAGAGTGCAAGGCACCACATTTCCTGTAGGTCGATTCAGTGGCATAGTTAATCAAAATATATGACCAAAATAGCATTAGAGAGATAATGTTCAAACTGCAAATTACAGGGACCCTCAGTTTAAATTTTTGAAAAAGCACTGAAAGTAGATACAAAACGCATTTGGATATACGAAAAACAGTGTTCTGTTTTTGGAGCTACTGATTGGTCAAGCCTAACTAACAAGCCTGTTTCGTACTTTTTGGGAAAAGACTTCGAAAAAAAAAAAAAACAAAAAGACTAATTTTTTTTAGATTGTATGGCCAAATTACTTGTCTATAGCAACCATTACAAATTCCAATTCTTTATTCTTTGGTTTTGATAGAGACTTACTTGATCTTTAGCTATATTGAATTTGAACTTTCTGGGACTTAAAATAAATATAAAAAAGTGGTTGTCATGGTAACATATGTTCCCAATAGCTTTTTCACGTTTTTGAAAGAGCACTTTTTGTTTGATATATTCCAACAATTATCATCTGTTCAGCATGATGCAATTAAAAAAAACCCGAAGTTGCAAAATTAGTGATATTAATTATAGACCATAGTTACTGTTGTCAAAGTAACCAATGTACATAGCAACAACCGTGGGTTTATTTATATAATAAGTGTCTTATTTTGTGTGTTTATGCAGAAATAAATTACAATGGCTGATGCATTTATTTTGATATAATGCGCGTTAGCGCATTTTATCAAATAAATGCATCAGCCATTGTAATTAATTTCTGCATAAACACACAAAATTAGACACTTATTCTATATATATGCGCTTTCAAAGCAAAGAAATGGAACAAAGAAAGCTCCCAATTCTATTTTTAAAGCGAATCCGTCCACCAATGTGGAGGGGAGTTAATTTTAGAAAGGAACAGCGGGAGTGTCCCCATGGCAACGTCACGATTATTCAGTGTGACTAAAATGTCATAAATTAATTTATCACATGATACACCCGTTATGCAGTTTCATAAAGCCATTTCATAAATATATGATATGATAACACGTTACATATCGCTCTGCTTGAATGCGATTGGTCAAGGCTGGAACCTAATCACATAAACTTTGACAAATGTGACCTTTCAAATATCGGTCAACTGTTAAATTCAGACCCAGAGTCAATATCAATGATTAAAATTGTTGTTGTTAAATAATTCTTACATTAATATACTATTCAAATTTGAAATACTTTTCTCTTACGCACAGAATATCGAATACGATGGGGACACTACTTCTCATGGCGTAGCAGACGACCTCTAAATCACGGCGTGGTTCGCCTCTATAGTTCTCGGAAATGTTGATTTCACGTTAGAAATACACATTTTTAGGCAATATCATGTGATAAAAAGAATCTCAAATGAATTTTCATTTCATACGATGTATTATGAAACTCGTTGTGCGTTTTATATCCCCTCGCCAAGGCTCGGGGATATAAAACACACAACTCGTTTCATAATACATCGTATGAAATGAAAATTCATTTGAGATCCTATATGTATTGTGATATATCAAGTATTACAAATTAGAAATTTAACAACGGAATAATGACCAAATATGACAAAATAAGTTATTTATTACTCTCTAGATGTTGACAGTTTGGAACTAATTTTGTTTGTGGAATGTATTCCCATTTCTTATGACGTTATGACGTCACACTGTCATTTATACGGAAATCAATACCAATCGTCCTAAAAGCTTTATCTCAGGCAATAACAGTGGCTGTGCATATATATTGAATTAGCTCATTTAATAAAATGAATTTTTTATTCTTATCATATACCCATCAAGAAAGAAGAAAAATTGGAAAATACAAAAAGCATTTTGAAATCAATACATTAAAATTAGTTGATTTTGTTGTCATGGTAACAAGCCTTTTAGACAATATCATACATAACGAGTCAGCTTATTTAAATTTTATATACATGTAGCTAGGTCTTAATTTTAGGATGCATTAAAAAAAATCTTCCATTGATAAATCATACATAAACCAAATTATAGCGAGCGGAGCTCGCTGCAAAGGCCCGAAGGGCCTTTGCGAGCGAAGCTCGCATTTATGGTAACGCGTGTACGTAAGTATGGGAAAATGCACGAGCAAAAGATATACATACTTAGAGCTGAAAAAGTATGGTAACAGGACCGAGGATACGGGTAAAAGTGACTCGATTCCCTTAAACGACAGAGCAGGAGAACATACCTTGACAAATTCGCAATGGATAGAATTCTTCTATTTTATGGCGCAGTAAAACTAAGTGAAACTCGCCGAATTGTTCGTCTGAAAATCAGAAATTCAGCAGCAACTAATCCGCCATCTTTATCACTAATGACGACACAACGGTACGTAACTCTGCAGTATACTTGACGTCATTATTCCTCTGTATGTGACGTCATTGTAGCAGTGCGCTCATTTTCACGTGCAAGAATGGTACACGATTGTAGTTATGGCGCAAGAAGGAACAGTAACACAAAACAGCCGCGATTTTCTAACGCTTTTCAGTGTATCATACATTTAAGATGAACCTGATATGATCGAAATAATTATTTGGTAAAGAAGAAAGATTTTATTTTTTTCAATTGATTTCAAGGTCATTAGAGAGGAAAGGGGAGGGATTTCAGACTCCCTCGCTAATGATACACGTCCGTGTAAAGTACATGGGACGGATCCAGATTTTTTTTTTTTTTTTTTTTTTTTTTTTGGCATTGGGAAGGGGAGGTCCAGCTTGACCGGCGGTGAAGGATTCCTGGAGTCCCAAGGTTATGATTTTGAAAAATTTTCGATTTTGAGATCAAGGTTTTTAAGGTTTTAAAGTAAAGTAATTTTTATTTAGAGTCGGAAATTTGTACATACATAACAAATAACATGAGCTCTGTAGAGCTCTTAAACCGACTATCACAAAGTTTTACAAAATTTTTGGTTTCTTTTTCCTCCGCTCGCACATAAGGCTTTGCCTTGAATCATATTAGAACTTTAAAAAAGCGTAAATTTTGCAAAGGGGTAGGGCAGAAGTGACCATTTTTGGTCCCAATCAAAATTTTAAAAGGGTTCTATTTTCTTATTCATCATGCTTCTTCTAAACAAAAACAAAGGACAAATTTTAAGTGATTTCTCGAAAACCCCACCTTTTAGGGCAAAATGATTGAAAATTGAGCTCTATGTCTTCCCATTAGAAATTCAGATTTTCAGCAAGGGACAAACATATACCTACAGGCCCTAGAGCAATGGCATGTAACAAGTTCAAATTCATACTCTGAATGTACATGGAAAGTATAACTTTGTTACATGCGTTTGCTCTATAGTAATACATACATTATAAACTATAATACGCGCTGAGCACTACGTACGCGCGTACGTTGACTTGCTCAAATATTACGTTGCCAGTTTTGAACTTGAAAATCAATATTGCTAAATGACATCAATTGCTTCCCGGATTATATAGTTTGTGAATCGGTTTTTGCCTATGCATCGATAGACAGAAAAATTATTACATTCATTTCTTTAAAATATCTCTACCTTTATTTTTATTTAAGAAAGCAATTTTGAAAGTAACAAAAAATGGGCCCCAAAACGTCAGATTTTGCCCCTACTGCAGTACCCCTTTTTCAACTTTATAGGCCGTTGCCATGGTGACCAGATGACATAGAAACATTTTTTTGGATCTTGTGTGAAATTACCTTTGAAAAAAATAAAGAGTTAACGTTCGTAGCCAATTCGTGTCACGTGACCTAGAAAAATGGCAGCGACCAGGCGACTACAAAAAGTAAACAATTTTTCCTTTCTGTTTGTGTCTATACATGATACATGTCTCATAAAACAGAGTTATGACATTTTAGCAGAAACATTTCTATCTCAATTAACTTGATATTGTTATTTCTCAAAATATCAGAGTAATTGTGGACGATCCGGTTGATAAGGACATTTTGAATTTCACAATCGCCAGAAATATTGGTAGATGATGCTTAGAATGACATATATATTTTGGAAGAACTGCGATTAAATGCATTAAAACAGAGGAGCATCGTATCCTGAAGTATTTCAGGCTTTTGTAATTTGACATTCAGGAAATAAGCCCTTATCACATACCGGTAACTGCGTGACTAGCATTTTGTGTACTGCAAGTACCGATTCTCGTAACATCATGGTTAGAAACTGACTGTTCCTCTTCTTCCATTTGGGCACCCAGCGGATGTCTATTGGGTCAGTTGGCTGTATTGATCTTGCATTATATTGCAGGGCACTCATTCACCAACTGCCTGTTGCAGGGTATTTGATGCCAGGCCGTTCCTCTTTGGAGTACCTCATAGCCCCTTCTGTTATGGGAGGAGTACTTCCCCATTTAATGTCCATCCTCCACTTGTGTATGTAGTTTATGCATGTACATGTATGCAGGAGGGTTGTTAGACTAAATAATCCAGTCTCTCCGCTGGCGCTTTTAGCGGCAGTGGAGGGACTGGATTATTTAGTCTAGAGGGATGTATAATTATGTTTCGTAACGTCATTTTGCGGGAAAGATACTTATTAAAAATGCCTTCCAAAACAAATGGACCTCAGTTACCTGAGAAGGCTAATTAATTATTCCCAATAGAGCTAAAACGAATAACTGAAAATGGTGATTAGTATTTGATTCATGGTCGAATATTCATTATTACATGGACTTACATAGAGCATTCTCAAAATTATAGATATCTGACCACTGAATTTATTCGAAAACAAATTATACTTGGTATAATAAACATTCGGTAGAGAGTTGAGGAAGCTTAATGATTGAAGAGAAAACGCTCAAGACGTGGTCCCAACTTGCCATATTTGCCAAGGGTATCTGCATGGTATCTGTAGACCTGAACATGAAAAAAAAAAATTAAATCCAAAAAAACTAGGGAACATTTTTGGATCTATGAGTAGGATCAAGTACGTGAACAGTATGCGTAAGTTCGATATCTTTATGACAAGGTGGAAATACACGGTGCAAGCAGGGATGCAAATAAGTACGGTACTCCCCAATGTGACTGAAAATTCATTGTCGACTACCAAAAATGTTTTCTGATCGCCCACTTGGCGACCGTAAATTTCCAACCATAATTATTTTCTTGTTTCGTAGTTGCCGTAACTCACGTTGTGAAACAAAAAACTAATGGGTATTTGACAAATTTTTGGTTCTCTTTCTCGTGGAGAATGAGTAGATCTCCCTTATTTCCTTGTAGAGACGTACTGTAAATTTAAATCAGTATACTAAAACTTCATCTAACGTTTCCAAAAGCGCATAAAGTCACTTTCTGGAGACCGTCTGACGTATACGTAATATGTTTATAAATGGATTTAACTGTATTTATTGATTTATTTAAAGGTACTTATGCTTGAGATTACCGAAATCAAAACCTACTTTAATATTTAAAATATAGAAACATCTAAAGTCTCAAGTGAAATTTATGTGGAAAAATTACTCTAACTGATTTGATGAAAGAACGGTGTTGGAAGATGTAAAGCGCTGACCTCAAACGACTGACTGCAGTTATTGTTCAATGTCGTCAAATAAACTCAACATGTACACTGGTCTCTCTCTCTCATTTTTGGAGTTAATTTTGTACATACGATAGCCATTACTTGAAGAAGGGGGGGGGGGGGGACTTAAATTTAAAAATATAAATTTAGATACTTTTTCATGTGGGCTAATTCTTTTTGATGTGGGCGCCTAAATTTATTGACTTGGGAGCCCACTTGTCCCCTGAAAATTTCAACGAATTTTCATCCCTGGCAAGCCTGCAGTGTACAAGGTGATGCACTAAATGACGGTTTCAGTTTATGCACCCCCCCATTCCTCCCCAAACAATCAGCTTTGCAGGCGATTAAAAATGTTGAAAAGTTAAAGGGATTTTGTAAATCACGTTGTCAATTATTCTTTTACCATAAAATTTTGTTTCAATATGGCACTGAAAGGGTTTAGGAGAGAGTTCAGGACACTTGTTTTTAGCTCTACTGGTCTCTGACCAGTCGAGCTTATGTCATCACCCTTCGTCCGGCATCTGTCCGTAAACAATTCTTGTGATCTCAACTCCTCTGAAACTATAGGAGATACATGTAGAAAGTTAATTCTTTTTGCATTCTACTTAGGGCTGAGCGGTTTTATCGCGGTACCGGTACATCGCGATACGAAGCTTCGCAATACGTACCACGGTATTTGTTTTCAAAAACCGTTTTTTGACGATATTATTTATCTTCATATTTTTATGTTGTTTCTTTGAAACTTACGGGCGAAACAGATCAGTTCTGCAATTTTCTGACTAGCCACTTTTAAACATGACGAGGTGTCCGTTCTATGCTACACAGCAAAATAGATTTCAAAAAATAGGTAAAATAACGTTTCTTTGACCTTTAGAAACGTTCAGCAACACACTGCACATTGGTATACTAATTTGCAAGAAAGACTTTATCATGTTAGCTCGATTCTTATATTTTGTTTATAGTACATGTATATATTTAGTTATGATTGTTTAAACGTACAACATAGTGGTGTCATTTTAAGTTTCCTAGTGACTTTTTGCACTGTCTGTCCGTGAGTGTCCGCCGATGTCTCAGCAGAATTATCACAATGATAGCTTAAAATAACTGGATGAATATCATTTTTTCAACCGGATATTCATGCATGTACGTCTTATTGGTCAAATTTGTCTGCACGTAATTATATCATGATGAAGACATTTTCAGATTTTAAAATAAAATTTTGAAAGAAAAATTGAGGTAGGAAAAAAAAATAACCATAAGGACTCTTGATGTTACCGTATAAAAATATTGCAATATATCACAATATTTTTCCAAATATTGCAATATATCGCAATACACATTTGACCCGCGATACTCAGCCCTAATACTACTTGGTATATGGTCTAGTTGTGCACCTGACATTTATTTTGTTTGAGCCCCTGACCCCAAGGGTCTTAGGAAATGGGTGTGGTCATTTTCTCCTATATAAGTCTATGTTATCTTGTGCTCACAACTCCTCTGAAACTATATATAATGGAGACTTAATTCTTTTTGCAATATGATGAGTCTGAGGTGCACCTGATAGCCCCTGACCCCCAGAGTCTTAGGAAATGGGTGTGGTAAAGTCAATGTAATCTTGTGCTCGCAACTCCTCTGACACTATATATGATGGAGACTTAATTCTTTTTGCAATATGATGGGTCTGTGGTGTAGTTGTGCACCTGATATTTAGTTTGATCCCCTGACCCCCAGGGTCTTAGGAAATGGGTGTGGTCATTTTCTCCTATATAAGTCTATGTAATCTTGTGCTTGCAATTCCTCCGACACTGTAAATGATGGAGACTTAATTCTTTTTGCAATATGATGGGTCTGTGGTCAAGTTGTGCACCTGATTTTGTTTGAGCCCCTGACACCCAGGGTCTTAGGAAATGGGTGTGGTCATTTTCCCCTATATAAGTCTATGTAATCTTGTGCTCACAACTCCTTTGACACTATGTATGAAGGATACTTAATTCTTTTTGCAATATGATGGGTCTGTGGTCTAGATGTGCACCTGATATTTAGTTTGAGCCTCTTACCCCCAGGGTCTTAGAAAATGGGTGTGGTCATTTTCTCCTATGTAAGTCTATGTAATCTTGTGCTCACAACTCCTCTGACACTATAAATGATGGAGACTTAATTCTTTTTGCAATATGATGGATCTGTGGTCTAGATATGCACCTGATATTTTGTTTGTGCCCCTGACCTCCAGGGTCTTAGGAAATGGGTGGTGTCATTTTCTCCTATATAAGTCTATCTAATCTTGTGCTCTCAACTCCTCTGACACTATAAATGATGGAGACTTTATTCTTTTTGCAATATGATTTGACTGTGGTCTAGTTGTGCACCTGATATTTTGTTTTAGCCACTGACCCCTAGGGTCTTAGAAAATGGGTGTGGTCATTTTCTCCTATGTAAGTCTATGTAATCTTATGCTCTCAATTCCTCTGACGCTATAAATGATGGAGACTTTAAGTCTTAATTCTTTTTGCAATATGATTGGTCTATGGTGTAGTTGTGCACCTGACATTTTGTTTGAGCCCCTGACCCCCAGGGTCTTAGGAAATGGGTGTGGTCATTTTCTTCAATGTATGTCTATGTAATCTTGTGCTCGCAACTCCTCTGACACTTTAAATGATGGAGACTTAATTCTTTTTGCAATATGATTTGTCTGTGGTCTAGTTGTGCACCTGATATTTTGTTTGAGCCCCCCCCCCCCCCCCTGGGTCTTAGAAAATGGATGTGGTCATTTTCTCCTACATAACTCTACATAATCTTGTGCTTGCAACTCCTGACTTAATTCTTTTTGCAATTTGATGGGTCTGTGGTCTAATTGCGTAACTGATATTTTGTTTGAGCCCCTGACCCCCAGGGTCTTTGAAAATGGGTGTGGTCATTTTCTCGAATATAACAGTATGTAATGTTTTGCCCACAACTCCTCTGACACTATAAACATGATAAATGATTGAGACTTAATTCTTTTTTGTAATTTGATTGGCCTGTGGTCTAGTTGTGCACCTGATATTTTGTTTGAGCCCCTCACCCCCAGGGTCCTAGAAAATGGGTGTGGTAATTTTTTTCCTATATAATTGTGCTCTCAACTCTTCTAAAGCTATTAGTGATGGAGAGTTTATTCTTAATGCAACATGATGGCTGTGTAGTCTTGTTGTGTCATTAATAGTTCATTTGAGCTAGTAGACCCTGACACCTAGGATCTTGGAAAATGGGTGTCTCATTCTTTTTTGAAATACTATATCTTGGATATTATGAATTATGTGAGTGATATTCTTGTTGCAGTCTTATGGATATGTTGTTTTGTTGTGCTACTTATACTTTGTTAGAGCGCCTGCTCCCTATGGTCTTTGGTTAAAAAAAAAATGGAAATTTATATTTATGTGTATGTATCTTATTTTGTGAAGAAAACAGAACAACCAGGAGAGCTACAGTCTCGTCAGAGACTTCTGGTCTAGGGGTGTAATAATAGTTTGGACCATCGATAAATCGCAATAGAGATGCTCCTAATAGCAATACAGGTAAATCATTAGCAAATTTGAACAGCGATAACCATTGCCAATAGTATTCTGAACAATCGATAGTTTCATGTCATAGAAGGCTGAGGGGTCAGGATTTGTTTTCTAAGATTAGAGGATTCCTGCTTTGTTGATTACAAATGGATGAAATGGATTTTTTTCAACAATTTTTTTTTCTACGAGATTTATCAATTTCTAGGCATGTATATATACATGCCTATACTATTGCAATAGCTATGTCACAATAGTAATACTATTGCAATAGTGATTTCTGAAATAGTCATTTTCCTCACCAATAGTCACCCCTAACATTTTCTGGTATACAGGTGCCACTTTTGCTTGAATATTCTCTATGATATGCAATTCGGACACATAAATTATGTAATAGAAAGGCAATGAGGTGTCCTTTATCATTTATTGATTTGCTATATGCATGCTTAAACATGTTAAAGTTGAAAAAAAATTCTTTAAATTCTTCCTTTTTCGTTTTTTTCTCCATTTTCTAAGCTTCTAATGCATTTTTAGCTCTACTGGTCTCAGACCAGTCGAGCTTATGCGATCACCCTTTGTCCGGCGTCCGTCCGTCTGTCCGTCTGTACGTCTGTACGTCTGTCCGTCTGTCTGTCTGTCCGTCTGTCCGTAAACAATTCTTGTCCGGACAACTCCTCTGAAACTGTAAGAGATAGAAAGTTAATTCTTTTTGCATTTTACTTGGACCATGGTCTAGTTGTGCACCTGACATTTAGTTTCACTCCCTGACCCCCAGGGTCTTAGAAAATGGGCGTGGTCTTTAAATTCTATGTAATCTTGTCCGGACAACTCCTCTGAAAATGTTAGAGATAGAAAGTTAATTCTTTTTGCATTTTACTTGGTCCATGGTCTAGTTGGCACCTGACATTTAGTTTCAGTCCCTGACCCCCAGGGTCTTATAAAATGGGCGTAGTCATTAAATTCTATGTAATCTGGTCCGGACAACTCCTCTGACACTATAAATGATGGAGACTTAATTTTTTTTGCAATATGATGGGTCTGTGGTCTTGTTGTGCACCTGCTATTTTGTTTGAGCCCCCTGACCCCCAGGGTCTTAGAAATGGGTGTGGTCATTTTCTCCTATATTACTCTATGTAACCTTGTGTTCGCAACTCCTCTGACACTATAAATGATGGAGACTTAAATCTTTTTGCAATATGATGGGTCTGTAGTCTAGTTGTGCACCTGATATTTTTTGAGCCCCTGACCCCCAGGGTCTTAGAAATGGGTGTGGTCATTTTCTCCTATATAACTCTATGTAACCTTGTGTTTGCAACTCCTCTGACACTATAAATGATGGAGACTTAAATCTTTTTGCAATATGATGGGTCTGTGGTCTTGTTGTGCACCTGATATTTTGTTTGAGCCCCCTGACCCCCAGGGTCTTAGAAATGGGTGTGGTCATTTTCTCCTATATTACTCTATGTAACCTTGTGTTCGCAACTCCTCTGACACTATAAATGATGGAGACTTAAATCTTTTTGCAATATGATGGGTCTGTGATCTTGTTGTGCACCTGATATTTTGTTTGAGCCCCCTGACCCCCAGGGTCTTAGAAATGGGTGTGGTCATTTTCTCCTATATAACTCTATGTAATCTTGTGTTCGCAACTCCTCTGACTTTATAAATGATGGAGACTTAATTCTTTTTGCAATATGATGGGTCTGTAGTCTCATTGTGCACCTGATATTTTGTTTGAGCCCCTGACCCCCAGGGTCTTAGAAATGGGTGTGGTCATTTTCTCCTATATAACTCTATATAATCTGTGCTCGCAACTCCTCTGACAATATAAATGATGAAGACTTAATTCTTTTTGCAGTATGATGGGTCTGTGATCTTGATGTGCACCTGATATTTTGTTTGAGCCCCTGACCCCCAGGGTCTTACAAAATGGGTGTGGTCATTTTCTCCTATACAACTCTATGTAATCTTGTGCTCGCAACTCCTCTGACACTATAAATGATGGAGACTTAATTCTTTCTGCAATGTGATGGGTCTGTGGTCTGGTTGTGCTGATATTTTGTTTGAGCCCCTGACCCCCAGGGTCATAGAAATGGGTGTGGTCATTTTCTTCTATATAACTCTATGTAATCTTGTGCTCACAACTCCTCTGACTAAATTCTTATTGCAATATTATGGGTCTCTGGTCTAGTTGTGCACCTGTTTTTATGTTTTAGCCCCTGACCCTTAGGGTCTCAGAAATGGATGTGGTCATTTTTCCTATATAAGTAAATGTAATCTTGTGCTTGCAACTCCTCTGACACTATAAATTATGTAGAATTAATTCTTTTTGCAATGATTGGTCTGTGGCATAGATGTGCACCTGATATTTTGTTTTAGCCTTATACCCCTAGGGTCTTTGAAAATGGGTGCGGTAATTTTTTTTTTCCTATATAGTTGTGCTCTCTTCTCGTTTAAAGCTATTTATGATGGGGAGTTAATTCTTTATCCAAGTCTTGATGTGTCATTGGTAGTTCATTTGAGCTAGCAGTCCTTGGCCCCTAGGATCTTGGAAAATGGGTGTGACATTCTTTTTAGAAATACTTTATCTCGGATATTATGAATTATATGAGTGCTATTATAGTTGCAGTATAATGGATATGTAGTTTTGTCATGCTACTTATAATTTGTTAGAGCGCCTGCTCCCTATGGTCTTGGTTTAAAAAAAAAGAAAGGAAATTGATGTTTTAGAAAAAACAACCAGGAGAGCTACAGTCTCGTCAGAGACTTCTGGTTGAATTATCTTAATGTGACAAGACCTTTCAAATGATACCAATATTTATGACCTTAAGACCTTGACTTTGACCTACTTTTCAAACGCTTTAACATTTGGGATAACTTTTGAGATTTCATATGTTTATTCCTTGTCATGAGACCTCTCCGTTGATACTATTATTTTTGACCACATGACCTCGACCTTTGATCTTCCAACACGGCAGATTTAACCCAGACTCTGGCAATTGTATAGTTTGACAAACAATTTCTATTACCCTGGCAGAATTTCTGGTATTCCCGGACATCTGCAGGCTTATATATACATGTATTAATGAGTTTCATGAACACTTCATACATGCTGAAGGGGACTCTTAGTTTCCTTTCGGTCTGTCTGTCTGTCCCTCTCTCTGTCCCATTTTCAGTTTTCCGGACTTTTTTTTCGCTGTTGTTCCATATATTGAACTTATTTTTGGTATGTGGATATATCTAATGTGATACAGATCAAGTTTGAGTTTGCTTTTGATTGACCTATTTTTACAAGAGTTATGTCCCTTGGACTTGGAAAATTTTATGAAAATTTCAGTTTTCCAGACTTTTTCATGCCTGTTATTGCAGATGAATTGATTTTTTGTAAGTGAATACATTATAGTGTGATGCAGATCAAGATCGAGTTTAATTTAGATTAACTAATTTTCACAAGAATTATGGCTTAGTAAATTTCGTGAATTCAGTTTCCCAGACTTTTCTTGGCTATTGTTGCAGATAATGAACTGACGAACAGAGATGCAGGACATAAATTTATACCACAGGTAGGGGACTTGAAACACAGTGATCATTACATTTTTCTTTCTTATTTTCAGGAACTAAAAGACATTAGGGATGCAA
Source organism: Pinctada fucata (assembly GCA_028142955.1). Classification (NCBI taxonomy): domain Eukaryota; kingdom Metazoa; phylum Mollusca; class Bivalvia; order Pterioida; family Pteriidae; genus Pinctada; species Pinctada fucata. The sequence continues at coordinate 40,253,007 of AP027106.1, read as the reverse complement.
ATCTAAAAGTTTTCAGGGATATTAATGTTGATGAAACCAATATACTGAACTGGAATGGATTAATAGTACCTGTAAGTATTCCCATGGCTCTTGATCTGCCTGATTTAGGGCCGATATTAGGCCTCATTCCCAATGCAAAATTGTATCTTATTCTCCCAATTTGTTAACTACTTTTTTCCCAATTTGAAACCTAATGAAAATTCCCCAAAAAAAAAAACGAGTTAAAAATTCTAAATTTCAAGTAAAAAGGCATCTAAATCTATTTAAATTTTTCCCAATTTTTGAAGCTATTTTCCCTGAATTCAAAAATGAGTGTGAGAGCCCTTCACCTTCATAGTAAAGGGTATGTAAATTGTGTACATATAGATCTGCCCTTGATGTCACATTTAGGGATCATTCTATCTGGTGTCTGTATGTATGTCTATCTTTCTGTACGGTAGTCAAACTTTCACAAAAATAGCTCTAACTTACATGATTTTTTTTTTTTTTGATTATTTTATACTTCCTTCAAACTTGATGAGACACAATGCCTTACGAATGTCCAGGTCACTTTCAAGGTCAAGGTCACCTATTTAGGTCAAACATGCAACAGGCGACACTCCCTATTCCTGAAATTCTAATTGTATATACCAATACATGTACATCAGTGATTCTGTTTACAAATTGAGAATAGATGTTTCAAAGTGAATGACCTTGGATATGTGACCTACCTTGTGTTTTAGAAGTGAGGTCATGGTCATAGCATTTGAACTGTAGTTGATAAAGCTTGGATATTTAAAAATACTTTCTATAATTTATTACAAGAACTTCAGTCTGCAGTTTGATAACTTGACCTTTGACCTAGTCACTTTGACCTCGCAGTAATTATCACTTGTCCCTGAACCTGAAAAAGAAGAGTTGCTAAAGTAAAGGAAACATGGTGTTTCACAAAATGTATCTTGTTTTTGTAGGATAGTCCACCATACAACAAAGGAGCATTCAAAATAGAAATAGTTTTTCCAGCAGAGTACCCATTTAAGCCTCCTAAATTAACGTTTAAAACGAAAATTTACCATCCAAATGTAGACGAGAAAGGACAAATTTGTTTACCCATCATTAGTGCCGAGAACTGGAAACCTGCTACCAAAACTGACCAAGGTTGGTACTCTTGTATACACATGAATGAGCTAAGCTCACCTAGGCCCTGTCACACCACGCAGTTCTAGACAAGAGTGTAGCGATGTATGAAAATTTTTTCCCACACCTTGCCAAACGTTGGTTGGTTATGCAAGATCAAAGTAAAGCTGCATTCTGAGCGTTTGTCTAACGCACAGCTAACGTATAAAATGGCTGCCAAACGTTTGGTTAGTGTGTGTGTTATGTGATTATAACTTCTGCACAGCGTATGGCAGTGTGTATCCAGAGCATTTCTAGGGTTCTCGACTTATGTTTAATGTGTGCCCAATGAATGTGCAACACTTGTATTTATTGAGTCTTTGCAGAATTAAGAGTTATTTCCCCTTATAGACGGTATCTGACGTAAAAAAAAATTTGAAGTCATGAAAATGGTATGGTAATGTCGATTTTACACTGTCATTTCCCTGACTTTTAGGACTGTTTCCATAGAATTTAATGACGTCACAATCAGTCTACGTCAGATACCGTCTCAAATGGGAAGTAACTCTGGTTTTCGAAAATAATGAATAACATTTTGATTGCATGTTGGAGCTTTGTATACAGAAAGGATCCCGGACCTTAAGGCCCCTTTTTGGATCATCTATATATCGATTGATTATAAAGATTTAGTGTCCGTTTTTACACCAGAAGAAAATTTAACATTTTATGAGTAAGAACAATTATGAAAATTTCGATTGTAATCTCATCACAAATTATATAACGTTCGTCTATACAGTTAAGAGGGGTAACCGAAATATCCAGATAAACTGCCCTCGCTCAGGTAAAAATCAATGCAGATATATAGATTGATATATGTAAAAGGCGTTTAACATGCAAATTTGTACTTTGTGGACTGTATTTTTTCTCTGATTTTCTCTAATTTCAACATGAGCGCAAAAAAGAATGGCTGATTCCTTTTGAAGGAGAATTTGTCGTATATCTGTCTATCACTAGTTTGTCTGAATTAGCCATTCTATTTTGCGCCCATTCCTAATTAAAGTGAAATTTATCATAACAACCTGGGTTTTTTGTGCAGTGTTCAACCAAAGCTCACGAAAGGTGGGTGTGTTTTAGAAAATTTTGCAAGCACTTAGGGTTATATCTTAGCAGAAAGGAATATGAAAGTTGTTGTTCAGACATAGATCAAACAATTTACATGATTATTTCAGTAAATTTTGAAAATTCAAAAATCCGATTATTATAGCCTTTTCTTAAGGTCCGGGATCCTTTTAGCTGTTTCTTTGTGCTGGAGTGGTTAATATTATACTATCAACATTATTAGTACATTCCCCATGTTAAACGCCCATTAGGCAACTAGAATTATATTCCAATAACTTGGGTTGCTATTGTGACGTCACGTTCAAGTTTTGCATGTAGGGAGAATTTACCAACGTTCAAATACATTTGATGCTATAACAGGCAAAATATTCGAACTGCATGCAAATAGAAATGACCCATATTTAGAATAAATGTAAATATAAGTAATGACAGTCTTACTTTTGGTGTTCATGGGTGTATAGTTCTGGTCGGACACGTGCAAGTTTTCCGAGAATTGCTTCGAGATTCACCAGAATTATACACCCATGAACACCAAAACTTGAAAAGTAAGACAGTCATTTCTTAATTAGTTTTCTTTGCATGCCAAGATTTACTCATTGACCTAAAATCAATAGGGATCCTCCTTTCCTTTAATCTTAAGGAGGTCCAGGACAGCCAGACTTGAATAAAGTTCCTATCATTTAATTTTCCTAAAAATGATAAATGTTAATAATTGAAACATTTTTTTTTTCTACATGCAAAGTTTCATCAATTTTTTAGCTATAGTGATTTTGTTACCCCCCTCCCCCATATTTTTACGTTACCTAGTGCTGACGTTCCTGCGAAAAACGCGCCAATGTTGCAGTTTCTATTATGACGTCATAGTTGATCTAGAGCTTTCTGATGGGGTTCTTTTGGATACTGTTCTGGTGCCAGTTTCACAAAAATTCTTACGAAAAATTTCAGGAATTTTCATAACTTTCAACATTAAATAAAAGCTTTAATTCATTTTTAATGTAGATTATATTGTGCTGTCTGATACCACTTCTAGATACTAAATATAAATTCAGAAACAAAATATTTCAATGTTGTGTTTGTAAGATGAACTAAGCAATCAAAAGTTACAAAAATTCCTAAAACTTTTCGTAAGTATTTTTGTGAAACAGGCTGCTGGACCCCATTATATGGCGTCATTTGACCCATGTTGATCATTGCCATATGCATGATCATGATAGAAACCCGAAGGGTGTATTGATGCCTTATCTTTAACATCTATGTATATATTGGGGAATAAAAAATTCACAGAATTGCTTGTTGCTAATAAATCAAATATTTTGAAGATACAGTAGTTTTCAGCTGAAATGTTAGATAGGATTATTTTGCTTCATTTATACATCAAATACTGCTGCAATTGACCCTTCCGAACGCGTGAAAATTTTGAGAAATTTGATGACGTCACAATGCAGTTTTGATGTTTGACTGAGGTTGTTTGTTGGAGGTAAAAGCATTGTGACGTTGCGACATTTTGCATTTTTTTTCCCGCAATCCGAAGGGTCAATTGAATAAATAAAGCTGTGATCAAGATTTGATATGTCTTTTTAGCTTGCCGGGACGAAAAAGTCAGGAGAGCTAATGCCAAATCCTCGGCGTCGTTGTCGTCGTCGTCGTCCGTAGACAAAACTTTAACCTGGGCTATATCTCTTGAACTATAAGGGGTAGGGCTTTGATATTTCACATGTAGATACCTTGTGACGAGACCTTTCATTTGAGACCATGACCTTTGACCTAGTGACCTTGACCTTGGACTTTGACCTACTTTTCAAAAACTTTAACCTGGTTTCTGACAAAAACCTGTTTAGGCGAGCTATGTAATCTTTGATTATCCTATGTTTTTCAGTGATACAAGCTTTAGTGGCTTTAGTGAACGACCCTGAACCAGAGCATCCGCTCAGAGCCGATTTGGCAGAAGAATATACGAAAGATAAAAAGAAGTTCTTTAAAAATGCGGAGGAATTTACAAAAAAACATGGAGAGAAAAGACCATCAGATTAACTACGTTTTATATAGGAACATATATTATTATAATTATGAACATTGAGGAATGATTTTCTCCTCGACAGACAATTTCATACGGAGATTCACTTTTGTCCAGTGCTTTCTAGTTTGAGTGCATCGAGAATTTTTTTAAATGTACAAGATGTTGCACTTAAAATTTATTTGAAAATTCTTTGAAATTGTGATCACTTAAATTAGGTTTCATATTTTGGCGGCGAAATAAGAGTACTAGCGCATAATAAAAGTTTTGGAAAATTTAGTCACAAGTATATACCTTATTTGAAAAATGTTTAGTTTGTATTTGGTTGAGAATTAACAAACTCATAACTGGATGATTTGTTTATGTATTATTGTTTAAATCCAGAGAATTTTGGAACATTTTTTTTCTCATTTCATGTCTTACAGCATTTCAAACTGAACCTCTTGTGATTTTTTTTTTTTTACTATTTATGAACGTCATTGTAAAATTGTTTTGAAGCACTGTCCATTATTTTTCATCATGTCATTCGTCTAACATCCCTCTCCCAAGATTTCATTCAGAACCAGTTTATTCTGTCGTTTAATCATTTTTCCTCACCTCTTTTTGTAATGACTGCAAATGTGGTGGCCTTTTTGTTACACGTGAGATATTTTTTATGTTGTATGTCTGATGTATTAGTCAATTATTGGGTTCAATAAATTTTTTTTAGTTCAAAGAAACGAAAGATAAAGCCTGATGCAAGTACTTTTGAAAGATTGTTTGAAGTTAGGCAAGTTCATTTTGGGGGGGGGGGGGATGCAACACTATGCAAATACTTTCTCCTCAGTAACATCATTTGTATGGTTGTACAAAGGAAACGAGGATACATGTACAGATAAAGCTATTTTGTGAGAAGAGGTTTGAACAAAATTCCATCTGTCTGGTTGTTTCATAGTCTTGTACTATGATAATTTCTTTTCTGTCCTTTATGATCTTTAAAACATGTATTTGTAAGTCAATGTAAAGACTTTGATAGTCTTTGATAACTTGCCTGTTTTCATATTATTATGCATCGTAGGAAACCCATGTTCGGTCACGCAACCTCACCTCCCATGGGTCATAACAACTGAATTTTTGCTGGATAGCATTACAAAAATCTAATGAAAGTGCATGTCAGTGAATGAACTAATTAAAGTCATTATAAGCCATATTAATGTGTAACTCGTAAAATTATCAACTATGAACCACTGTCAACATTAATTAGAGCATCTTTTATTGATAAAATATATTGTGCTTTTGCTATTGATAACACATACAATGACATAATGGCTTACTGGCATTAGATTTTTGTAAATCCTATCCAGCGAAAATTCAGCCGTTATGACCCACGGGAGACTGATTGCATGACAGAGCGTGGGTTTCCGACGATAATCATTATGATTTTGCCCTCAATCTACTAGAATCTATTCTAGGACCTTCTAACAAGTGGAAGAATTATTTTTGGTAGAATTTTATGGACATTGAAAATTTCATGGTCAAACTGATGATTAAATTAGTGAACCTTGTTCATGAAGTATTTTGAAGGCTAGTCTACTAAAGGAATTCCATTGCGTAATCTGAACAAAATTTTTGCACACAAAATATTTCAAAATGTTCTTGTTTTGTGGTCAACATTTATTCAAAGAAAATCGTCCAATACTGATATCTTTTTAAAACATTTAAATCCCCAGAATATTTATTTATAGAAGATACATTTATAGAATGTAGAAGAAAAAGTGCTAAAACATGTTCAATGAAATCCATAAACTGAAAGAGGCTTCTCAAATTTTAGAAAACTTTAAATTTGTCTCACTAAGAACATTAGAATATACATTCCTTGTTTCCCAGTATTTATCAAATTTCTGAATTTTTGAATATTTTTTGTTTACTGTACTTCAAAATCTGGCTATAGTGAAGTGAAAGATCATAAATGCCACACAAAATGATGTCTGAATATGTACATGTACTTGTATATAAAAGTGTCTTCTCGTTGTACACAAAAACTTTTTATCAATCTTTATAAGATGATAGAAATGTTGCCTATACATGTATTTATCTTAACAAACAACAAACGATTTTTGGTTCTTTTCCATGCTCTTGGTTAAGCGTTATTATTTTACCACAGGAAATGGGTCTGCAGCGATTTCCTCAATATTCGGCTACGAAATTTGTAGACGTTTCAAAAGTTAAATGTAAAAAGTAAGAAAAACAAGTTTGATGTATACTTTACTGAGAAAGTAGCAATAAACCCTAAGGGGTATGTCTGTAAAATTTAAAAAAGACCATATTTTCTTATTAAAGATTTCAGCTTAAATCATAACAATGAATTATATGGCATGTAATACATGTCTATTTTGTTTTGAATTTGCTTATTTATGTATGTTATAAAAACAATGATAATAAAAGTACATGTATACATAAATTTTGCATATTTCTCTAAAGCTTCTTGGATTTGAAACTTTGTACAAGATGACTGTATCATTTTCATGTGTCGGACAGAAACACTTAATTGTAGTAAGATTTTGTTTAGAAAAATTAACTTGGAGATGAAAAAAGCAATATTTTATTATAATATAAAGATTGCAATTATTTCCTTCATATTCCATATGAATGAGACGTTAGGTAAATGTGCACATGAATGCTTGTTAGAATTAAGTCACGTTTATTTTGGTTTGCAAGAGAGTTGAGTTATGTTGGTTTATTTTTGTGCAATTGTAGTCCTCAGATTTGTCTGAATGTTGTGAACATTTCACAGGAAATCTTGTGTCAAAATGGTCCGTTAATAACATGTCAACACTACTGATTGCAAACAGTGTATTTATTTTTTCACCATTCTACGATTGGTAGTACTAATAGAAGACCAGTAGTTGAGTTTAGGACTAAAGATATAAGAATTGACACTTCCGAACGCGGGAAAAATTTGAGAAATTTCATGACGTCACAATGCAATTTCGATGTTTGACCGAGGTTCGAAGCTTGTTTGTCCGAGGTAAACACATGGTAAAAGCATTGTGACGTCACGAAATTTTGCATTTTTTCCCGCAATCCGAAGGGTCAATTGTTGGGTCAAACAATTTGTCAAATGATTTCATAGATTTGCGACATTTGTAAGTATTTATTTTTATCATGACATTTTGAATGAACAAGGGAAACTTGTATATACAATGTAGCTTAATCACCAATTTTGAGTATGAGCCATGAGCTTCAAATTGGGGCTAATAAATTTTGGCAACGTTTTTCAGTGTGCTGTAAAAATAATTACATCTAAAATAGAGTTATGATGATGAAAATATTTCACTGAAAGATGCTTCAATGTACATGCAGAGATTTTTTTTCTCTTGAAATCAGAAGTTTGTCAATTCAATAAAGCCCAGGTATTGAAAAACTGACTTGTTTGTAATAACCTTGTAAGTTTTAAAATTAGTGATTACTTGTACTATAATTTTGGAATTTGAAGTGAAATTTCCTTTTTCTGAATTTTGCATTTTAGAGGTACCGATACACGGTACGGCATGGATCGTAAAATCTAACATTCATATGGAATGTCAACGTAGTTCAAGCAGACTAAGAGCAGAGAGATATTTTGCATCGGAAGTTAATCACCTGCTGAATGTACATGTAAATGTAGTTCATAAAGAGCAATGTAATTTACATGTATTCATTGATCATGTTGATTGTAAAAAAACACTTAGGGCCATGCACCATAGTCCCATTAGTTTGATAGATCGCCCATGAAGTTTGTGTACTTTCGCAAGAGATGGCCCATTGAAATTATCATAATCATAGAAAATAACGGAAAAAGCCCCTTAGGCCTATTCACAAATTTCCTTCCCAACCACGGTGTAGATAAAATTTTTTTCTTCAAAAATTGTGTTTTTGATTTTTGAAATCCTACCTAAAAGCCATTAGAATTCAAATCACCTTATTAACAGACTAAACAAAATTATTAGATTGTTTCTATTGATCTACTGTAAAAGTGTGTATCTGTACCTCTAGAAGAAAGCAAAATGATTTCTATTAGTGACTTGATTCTTTACAAAGAAGGTACTTTTGAGAAGGACTTGAATGATATTTTTTGAGTTTTTTTTTGTAGTTATGAAGTATGAGAGAAATCTTTGATGTGGACTATCACTACACTAACAAACATTTGCATAGCAAATAAAATTTGACATGTACTTGTATTTTGTCTTTTCAGACCCTTCTTGTGAGGGACGGTATCTGACATAAAGTAACTGTGAATTCATGGTGCGTCATAATATTGAGTCCGCTTAACGTCAAGTGCATGATGTATGACATCGTAATCTGACATCATTTGCAGTGAATAACGAAAAATGAAGGAAAATCATAGTATTTTACTTGAAAATCTTCAAAATTTGAGTGCCTGCCAGGCTGAGTACCATCCCTGAGTGATGTGAAGCACTGCAGCCCATCTGGAATATTTTGCTACGCAGGCCACCTACATGTATGTGACTGTGTAGTTTAATGATAATAGAACAAGAAATATTCAACTTATGGTGCAGAAATGCTGTGATCCATACACACAAAGTTTGACCTTGAGCCTTGACCTCAAAATCAACAGTGCTGTAATCCATACAAAGTTTGACCTTGAACTTTTACCTCAAAATCATTTAGTGCTGCGATCCATATATGCAACGCTTGGTCCTCAAAATCACTATAGTGCTGTGATACATACATACAAAGTTTGAGATTGGACCTCTAACCCACCAGTGCTGTGATCCATACATACAAAGTTTGACCTTGAACTTGGTTAGTGCTGTGATACATAGTCATACAAAGTTTGAGCTTGGTCCTCAAAATCACTATAGTGCTGTGATACATACATACAAAGTTTGAGACTGAACCTCTAAACCACTAGTGCTGTGATCCATACATACAAAGTTTGACCTTGAGCTTGGTTAGTGCTGTGATACATACAAAGTTTGACCTTGAACTTGGACCTCAAAGTCAATAGCACTCTGATCCATACATACTAAGTTTGAGATTGGACATCTAAACCACTAATGCTGTGATCCATGCATACATAGTTTGAGATTGGACATCTAAACCACTAATGCTGTGATCCATGCATACATAGTTTGACCTTGCGCTTGGATCTCATAATCAATATACATATATGTAGTAGAATAGCTAAATGCATTGTCCAATTATTTTCAAGAAAACAAAGTCTCCAATCTTTGCTGCCAGAGAGCCACCTCTGGACAACAATCACAGCTAATAGTCCATTTTCAAGGTCTCGGAATTGACGGTTAAAAACCTTGATTTTACATATCAGACTACGGACATCAAGTAATTTGGCAAACTTTTGAATCATTACGTCATAATTAATCAAAGGTTTTACGTTATGTTTCCAGTGCTTTGTGTGTGACATCACAATGTTTTGAAAACATCGCCAAAGTATGTGATGTCCATAGTCTAGCTATCAAATGAAATATATCAGAAATCGTCTATTGTGCCTCACATGAAATTCATGTGAAATTAACATGAATTTAACGTAGAAGTTTACATGAAATTTATGTGAAATGAGCATGAATATAAAATTTACATGCCATTGGATTTTTTTTTACATGAAATTCATGTGAAAATTCTTACTTTATGATATTTCAATTATGAATGTCACTCAGAAAAATTGATGTGAAATTCATGTGAAGCAAAATTCATGAATGTGAAATTCATGTAAATCTTATGTGAAAATTTCATGAATGTCACATGAACTTTTATATGAAATTCACATGATGCTCTCATGCGAGGCACAATTGGCTGTATAAGGCACAGCGTCTATGTTTAAAGGACCAAAAATACCATTAAGAAATCAACACATTTAATGTCAACAACTGCATTTCATGTAATTATCATACAGATATAACTGAAATAAAAATAATATTCTGAGACATGACATAATATAACACGTAATCTACTACATTTGTACGTGATGTAATTATTGTAGTAAATTACCTTTAATTGTTAGAATTGACTACACTTATTGTCAAAGCAAAGTGACCTGACCGGACAAGGCTATTATTCAATCAAACCACAGAGACAAGTCAACTTAATCTTAGGTTTTATCTAGTCCATTTTCCAGTTGAGAGTAGTGACTGTTCTAAACCTAAATTTTATACACAAAGACACCAGAAATCCCATCATTTGGCAATTTTTTTTTTAACATTAAGACTTCAAATTTCATTGCACAACCTTAACTAGTCCACATGCATTATTTCTCATGTTTTAATTATGGCGTAACATTAAAAATACCGCCAAATTTTGTAGATAACCTATTGATAAAATATGTATACAGAGCAAATACACGCAGTACTCATTACCTGCAATTTAAATTATCTGATATAATCTAGCCTGTATGATACATTAAGCTCATCGGGTCAGGATAGTTTGCGATGACAATAGACAGAAAGATGAAGGAACATATGAAATGTACATGTACGACAATTTATGGTGAAAGACAGCAAAGGTGCATGCAGTTGGCAAGTTACTGCTGTTTGGTAACTTTTTTCAAAGCATCTATCTTTCTCCCCATTGATAGCTGATGAGAAGATTTCACACTCTGGTGATTATGACAGTAGTGTGTGCAATGGAAACATTAATCATGTCTGATGTAAATGTTACAATGAATCTATTTCAAACATGTAATAAGTTAAAGCAGAAGAGTACATTGTATCACCTATAAAATTTATTAATAAAAGTTCACACTTGCTGTTTTTTCACTGTAGAGGCCCAATCAAACTGAACATGATTCTAAAGCAGGAAATTTTGAACTACAATTAATAATTACAGTAGATTGTAAACAAGAAGTACTTGAGTTAGAGAGACAAAATGAATTTCTAAATATAACCATGATGCCAAAAATAGTTTGTTACACAAAGCTCAAACCAAGAGGTAAAATGATAAAATTAAATAAATGCTTAGGCATACGAATCATTCTAAAGCAATCTATACATGTTTATCATTTAGTGAGTTGAAACAAATGTAACGCTGACAAAGTCAAAAGATTTTATTCACTGATATGCAAAAATGGTCTCATGAAAATGTATTTAAAGCACAGATAAGTTTTTTTATATTTTGTAAATCCTTATCATAAAATTAGACAAAATTTGTATCATAGCCATATTAGTTCATGATCATGATGATCTAATATCATATTAAAAGTTTTCCAACAAGTTTGTTTTTGTTATAAACCTCCACACAACAAAAGAAATAAAACACTGCTAAAGACAGTATGGCCGGATTGCAAAGTAAGTTTTTGTCAACCAACTGGGTCAAGGTCACTAGGTCAAATATTACAGCATGCATTGAGAGGTCTTGTCAGAGGCAACCTACATGTATAATATAAAGTTTCTACTGCATACAGTTCCTTAGATTTTGCTGAAACCAGAAACTTAAACAAAAATCTTTGACTAGGTCAAAGTCCAAGGTCAAGGTCACAATGTCAAATGATACGACATAAATTTAGGTCTCGTCATGGGCAACCTACATGTATAATATAAAGTTTCTACTGCGTACAGTTCCTTAGATTTTGCTTTACTCATAAACTTTAACCAAAATCTTTAACTAGGTCAAAGTCCAAGGTCAAGGTCACTAGGTCAAATGTTACGGCACAAATTAAAAGGTCTCGTCATGGGCAACCTAAATGTATAATAGAAGGTTTCTACTGCAAACAGTTCCATAGATTTTGCTTAAACCAGAAACTTTAACAAAAATCTTTAACTAGGTCAAAGTCCAAGGTGAAGGTCACTAGGTCAAATATTACAGCATACATTGAAAGGTCTTGTGATGGGCAAGCTTCATGCATAATAAAAAAATTCTACTGCATATAGTTCCTAAGATTTTGCCTCAACCAGTAACTTTAACCAAAATCTTTAACTAGGTCAAAGTCCAAGTTCAGGTCACTTAGTCAAATGTTACGGCATAAATTGAAAGGTCTTGTGATGGGCAAGCTTCATGTATAATACAAAGTTTCTACTGCATATAGTTCCTTAGATTTTGCCTCAACCAGAAACTTTAACCAAAATGTTGACGGCAGACGGACGAACGGACAGACGGACAGACGGACACCGTCAATCTATAGACCGGAATTGCTTTGCAATCCGGCCAAAAATTTAATATCACGAAGTTGGCCAAAGACGCACAACTTCGGCAATTTTCGGGACCAGCTGCATAAATGTTTATGGTTTGTTGAATGAAGCATTTAAAAAACATTTAAAAATATGTGAGATATTTTAAAGTACATGATTTCTTGAACATATGGCAAAATGCGATTTCATCATTTATAACCTCGATACAAGCATCATCTAGAAATATTCTATGCAAACACAATATACAAGTGAGTCCTTAAAATTTTCTAACAAACGAGTTTTTTTCACTATTAGTGTTATAATTATCCAATCTTAAACATGTACATAAATAAAAACAAAAATAAAATGCCAAAATTCTTTAAAAATAATTCCCTTATGATTATGGTCAAATTCTAGAACCGTATATTATAACTATCTATTTTTCAGATCCTCCTTTCAATTTACAGATAAACTGCTCTAGCATTGATATGATCACAGAAATCTTAAATTCAGATGCGGTATCTGTAAAGCTCACAATTTCTTCATCTTTTCCTTTTCACAGAGAAGTCCGATGAATTGCACATGATGTCCAAGCTATTAAAGTCATGGTTCAGCTTTCATCCCTGATTTTGCTCCTCTCTTGCCCCCACTCTCTGGCCTTCCCCCCAGTTGAATCCTCCTGGTCTGTCCTCAGGGAGGGGGTTGTAGTTGGGATCTTCGGGTGGACCCTCCAGTAAATATGTACTGCAATAGAGTGACAAAATGAGATTAAAAATTTTAATTTTATTCTTATACCTGACGTTCTCTGAGAAAAGCAACATTTCACAAGCCTGAAAGGCAAGATTAACATTGCTTACCCCAAAGGGATCTATCACATAGAGGAGAGATAAATTAAGGTAAAAAAATCTTTCTCTGTTGAACATTATGAAGTCTTCATGAAAACGTTTTTGTACCACTAGCACAAAGAAAAATTATACTGGCTAATTGTATAGTTTGATAGACAATTTCTACTAACATAGCATAACTTCTAGCAGCATCAGGCAAGTGAAGACTGATTATGAGTCACTGATCAAATTCATGAAAATCAATTTGATTGATATAATACATCAACTATTTTTACAAATTGGACTTCCTTTCTTTTCTATTTTAGCATAATACTTTATATTTAAGCAAAATACATGTATGGACATTTGAAAAATACTCCTTGACAATACATTTCAAATTATATTACAACATGTAAAAGCTTCCAAAATTTCCACATGAAGTGTACTGCAAATTTAATATTATAAAGACTTCTTACAAAATTCTAGGAGTTTTGAGAATTCTGAATCCTCCTTGTTGATTAGGAAATACATCTTCTAAGAAGTAATAAATATGACCCACAGCTATACCTGAAAGAATTAAAAGAAGATGTGATTGTTGATAAATGTAAAAAAGAAAATTATATTCTAGTTCATGTTGTGTACATACTAGGGCTGAGCGGTTTTATCGCGGTACCAGTATATTGCGATACGAAGCTTCGCAATACGTACCACGATATTTGTTTTCAAAAACCGGTTTTTGACGATATCTTTAATCTTCATATTTTTAAGTTGTTTTTTGAAAATTATGAGAGAACGCGAATTCCAACTCAAAATACAACAATAGGATAATTCAAATTCTCAACGGTGGATATAATTTCAAAGGTGGATATAATTTGTATCTCCATGTCGTTATGATATGCATTTAAGATACATGTATGACCTCTAAGTTAGAACGTTGTGAATTTCATTGTGCGCAATGAATCCATTCCACCTCGTATTTTTAATTTTTCGTCCGATAACAGCGATGATAAAACCTACAATTTTCTGAATAGTCACTTTTAAACACAACTAATTCAAAAAAGAAGCTTCAGTACTTTGCTGCTCAGCCTAATACTATAGATACCAAGGAATTTGTTTGACCTTTAAAATGCAAACGCCAACACACTGCACATCCCCTCCTTTGTTTTATGTCAAGGAGAAAAGTAAATCTTTTGACTTCGAATGTGATAGAAGGACTGTCAAATTTGTCTGCACGTCATGTCCATCAAGCATTTTCATATTTTTTAAATGAAATTTTGAAAGCAAATTGAAGTTGGAAAGTGAAAATTATAAGGAATCTCAATGTTATAAAATATTGCAATATATCGCGATATTTTTCCAAATATTGCAATATATCGCAATACAAATTTGAGCCGCGATACTCAGCCCTAGTACATACATAATCATGACAATTCATAAATAATGACTGCAGAAGTTGCTTTGATACAAATAAATAGCCCTTCTTTCAAGGGCAGAAAATCTTTGAAGATATTAAGATATGTACATTGTATGAGGGCTGATTGATATGCTGTGAGCCTCGTATTGATGGATTTGAATTTTATCAGACATTTTGCATTATTTTTCTACATAATCACCTTCAGTATCTATGCACCTTTGTCACCAGTGTTTAATGGCCTAAACACCACTTTTAAGGAACTCCTTATCTCATACCTGTCAACTTTGAAATCTTAAAAAGAGGGAGATCTCCCTCCTTGGCACTTGAAAAAGAGGGAGATTGCACGTGAACCCATTTTTCTACATTTCTAATGAATCACAACATTTTGCGTAAAACCAATTTTCAGATAATTTCATTGTGCTGACATTTAAATGCAAAAACATTTATAAACTATGAAACATGTATCAATAGTTTGTTGCATTCTATACATTTTGTCATGCAATTTATCATGATATGCTCTGAATGTCGCTATTTAGAGTGATTTTCTTTGGTAAATATGCCTAAAGAGGGAGAAACAGGGAGATAAGGCCAAAAAGAGGGAGATTTTGGTCTCCCTCGAGGGAGAAATGCCAAAGAGGGAGATGAGGTGAAACAGAGGGAGTCTCCCTCAAACAGAAGGAGAGTTGACAGGTATGTTATCTTGACTGGTCAGAAAGCCATGACGTCATCATTGACTGAAAGTGGGTGCCAGAAATAGCTACTCTCAGTTTTGGGAATACATGAAAGTCTCATGGAGCAAGATCAGGTGAATAAGGCGGATGCTCAATCAAACTAAAGCCACAATCATGAATTCCAGCCATGGCAGTGACAGACTTGTGAACAGGAGCATTGTCATGATGGAACAACACACCTTTAACAGTGAGTTTTCCCTGACGCTTAAGTTTAATATTTTCCCGTAACTGTCAGATGTAAAACATAGTATGTGCAATTGATTGTTTGTCTTTTTGGATATAATCTATCGGCAGAATACCTTATGCATCCCAGAAAACCGAGGCTCACAACATATCAATCAGCCCTCAAATATTAAAAATCTTAAAATAATTACAGTTGATTTTTATTTTTTGTCTGAGGGAAAATGGTTCATTTTTAAGCATTTAAGTAATTTTGTTAAGTCAAAGTGGAAGCTATAAGCAGAAATAAAGTTGGAATAACCTTACATGTATATGTTAACCAATACTTACCCATTAAATCTACCATAATTGAGTTCCCTAGCAAGACTGAAAATCCTAGAAGGACCCATGGCAAATATGGTGCATGAAACGTCATCAAGCCGAAGAAATTCATCCTGACGTAGGGATTCCGTCTGCTCCATAAATAGACCAGCATTATCGTGAAGGCACTACCTAGAAACACTATGTTAACAAAGAAACCTAGTATCTGTTGGACATCGTTAAGCAAGCAATATTTGAAGTATGTGGCATGAATTTATATTATTTTTTATTATAATTAAAGTCATATTGCATTTTCTTAACGCATGCATGTGTTATAAGAAACAAGCTCTATATGTTTGTGAAACGTAAATGTCTCGGGTGTCGGCTTTGAGAATATAAAGTCTATTATCTAATCAGAAGGTCATAATCATAAGTTAAGGTCATAAGGTCAAACTTCTGATACTTATGGCAAGGATATTCCAAAAGGAATGCATATACATGTATGAAATATTAAAGCACTATCACTTACCATGCTTACCATGCAAAAGTTATGACCATTTTTAAAGTTTGAGTAATGCAGGTCAAACTTCAAGGTCACATTGTCAAAGGTCATGGTCTGAAATGAATGGTCCTGTCACAAGTAATCTTTGTGTGGAATATTAAAAGCCTAACAAATTACAGTTTAATAGATATAGCCAAGAAAAAAGTTGAAGAAAAGAGGTCAAATTTTAAGGTCAAGGTCACATTGTCAAAGGTCATGGTCTGAGATGAACAGTCGTGTAATAAGTAATCTACATGTGAAATACTAAGTCCTACTGCTTATAGATCAGAAATATAGCCAAATTTAAAACTTATTAGTTTGCAACCATATAGAATGGATAAGATAGGTCTGAGTACCGGTATTGACTTAAGCAGTTCAAAATGCTTCTGGTTGTTTTGATATGTCAAATTTGTAGGTCAAGGTACATGTAGGAGGTTAGAAAAAAAAAGAATATCAAAAGGTCCTCTCAATTTGAATGAAATGAATAAAATTCATATATATATTCAAGCAGGTAACAAAAATAAATAATACCAAACTGCTCTGAAGCTCCAATGTCTCAAAAATATTTTTATAGAAAAAAAATGAAATTTATTGTTGATCTAAGGATCAATGATACCCCTGTCCGGCATATTTTACATATAAGCAATGTATAAAAAGTTTGAAGGGGCACAATTCAACACAAAATTGAGGAACACGACCCTTTATTTGAACTTGACCTGTATTTCTCAATGTAAAGCTATATCTAAGAAATAAATATATTCCCTGTAACAGTTTTCATTTAAAGGTCAGGCAAGCACAAAATATTTATTTTTTTTCCAAGTTTGAAGGGGCACAACTCTGCATAAAATTGAGCCATATTCAAACCTAACCTGTAATTTATGGTATAATAGCTTCATTCAACAAATCAATTTATTATCGGTAACAGTTGTCCTTCTAATATCCAGAAACCACAAAATTTTGAATTTGTCCAAGTTTCAAGGGACATAACTCTGCACGTAATTGAGGGACATGACCTATATTTGAAGTTGACCTGTATTTCTTGGTGTAAAAGGTATATGAAAGAAATGAATTGATTATTTGTATCAGTTTTCCTTTAAATGTCTGGAAACCACAAAATTTTGAATTTTTCTAAGTTTCAAGGGGCATAACACTGCACGTAATTGAGGGACATGTCCCATATTCGAACTTGACCTGTATTTCTTGGTGTAATAGCTATATGCAAGAAATGAATTGATTATCTGTAACGGTTTTCCTTTAAACGTCTGGAAAACACAAGATTTTGAATTTTTCTACGTTTCAAGGGGCATAACTCTGCACAAAATTGAGGGACATGACCATTATTCGATCTTGACCTGTATTTCTTGGTGTAAGAGGTATATCCAAGAAATGAATTGATTATCTGTAATATTTTTCCTTTAAATGTCCGGAAACCATAGGTGGGACGGACGTGTGATGTGCCCTTAATTCTCATTATTAGGACAGTTTAAATTTTCAACATGAGGGTATAAAATCTTTGACATTGGCAAAGGATACAGTCATTAATGTTCCTCCAAACAATATCATGAAGAGAAAATCTGCCGTTTTATTCCGAAATGATCCCTCCTCCAGCATCCGACAGTATCTGTACGCAAATATCATGTTGAAAAGGAAGTTGAAACCTATGGGTCCAAAATACATAAAATTTGTCACAAGTCTCCATATCTGAAACGTAATTACATGTATATCGATCAGTTAAGGGTATATGATAATATCAGATCTCTGATTTTTTTTCTTTATTTTTTTTTTCAAAAACATATGAGATTGCTCATTTTAATTTCTTTAAATGTACATGCTTTCTCAAGTTCGCTCATCATTTCTATCTGTAGGCTACAATCATATAGTGCATACATGTAGAAAGAAGGAATTTGCAATAATACATTTCTTAACATTAATAACAGTCATTACTTCAGTGATGCCATTGCATTATTATATATGCATGTGTATACCAAAAATGTTTACCTTTCCTAAAATGTCTTACATATTTATGTGCTCCAAATAGAGTACAAAAATATGTAAGAATTTAAATTAACAGATATAGACATGAAAGAGGGGTTGGAGTAATTCCCAAACTACGATATACATGTACAAATAAGAAAAAGTAAAGAATTACATCATAAAATCTTTAGGATTTGAATTTTTATCAAAAACATACATAAGAAAATTGAAATGGTATCCTACCTGATATTTCTTAAAGATCAGATCTGGATTGAAGTAGATTTGAAATGGCGTAATAATATCCAATTGCTGAAAGACGAAAAGAAAAGGAAATTGTAATCGGGTGAGTTATGATTACATGTATCATATTTCAACTTTTCAAAAAACCAGTACATATAAATTCTAACAGAAAATATTAGTAAAAGTTAAACTAAAACATTACTAAATGGTTAACATGGTAAAGCTATTTAAGGATCCCGCACCCTAATAGAGTACTTCCGGTTAAAATGTATGCACATTTTCATAATTTCCCGACAAATGCCGATGATTTCATTATCGGGAATCTTCGGTGCGACAGATTAGATCATGGTATGAGAAGTGTAATCCCTCATTTTAGTTAGTAAAGTATGTATAGCATTCTTTTTGAAGAGATTGAAAATTCTTACTTCTGGTATTTATTATTAAAAATGCATTAGGGGTTGAATACCTTAAATCAAAGGACTGAACGACCTGAGAGATACTTCTAGATCCACGCAAAATTTACTGTCAGCAGATATTAAAATGTTGAATAATTTTATCGTAAGGCAATGATGATTATTTTTTTTAATACAGGATGCATATATCTAACCTCAGTGTTGATACAAGAAAGACAACTCTATAACTTAAATGCAATTTTTGAGTTATCTTTCCTAACATTGTCATAAACAAAGTAGAATATTACTACGCCACCATTGTGCTTTGAAAACAAGAATTATAGTTGATATTGTGTGGTGCATGTATTCATGTATATATGAAATTGAAACTGTTTTCAAGATGGATAATATTCTTGTTCTTGCATTTTGTATGTGGTAGACAGCAAATTCCTGAACTAGACACAGCACTATATTTTGAGGTGCAAAGCGGCAGTATCTAGATTTGCATACTTTGAAGCAGTTACCATAACAGTATGATACTTCCTGAAAGGAAGTATCCCAAAAATATAATTCAATAGAAGAAAATATGTAAACATGGTAAAAAGACATTGTTTTTAAAAACAGTATCAGCTTCTTCTTCCTATGGAGTGCACCATTTCAAAATAATGACTTAAACTGCCTTGACTCAATGTCTTTTCAAATCAATTTTGAACACATTAACTTTTCACTGATTTTAGTGTTACTCTCATAAGATTTTAACAAGGTTGTGTAAGCAGAAAAAGATTTATCTCTGAATTAAGTAATCGTTTAAGATTATATCTATTGTTTATTTCGTCTTATATTATAAGATATATCATTTTTGAAATGTACTGTACAGATTAATTGTGAAAACACATCATATTTTATAAGTTACTCAAAGAGGGAGTGAAAAATGTTTCAGACTGGCACATTGCTGTTATGAAGATATTTTATGGGTGTTTCCCTGATCGATACATGTTTCGCGTGTTTCATTCAAAATCTCTGTTTCATTTTTTTAGACAAATCTTCCTACTTTTGTGGTGACAACAATGGCAACTGCAAGTGTTTCCAGGCACAAACATGCACTAAATTCCTTTGAAAAGCATGTTGAGTGATCAATAGAATTCACAGCCATTCAAATTCAACTCAACAACACTTTCCTCACTCCCCCTAATCAAGGCACTCTATGCTGGACCAGAGATTAATCTACAATTTGATCTTAATAGGTCCTCTGGACCCACTGAAACATGGCCAATGTGTCCCCAGTCAAAACAATGGGTCCCAGCAGAAATTTATGCATCCTAATTTCTACAAACTTTCTTTTTTCACGGCGTTTTAAGTTCGCAAATACAAGTGAGCTGACCGGCTCACAGCGTTTTATGTCCTTGAGATCATTATGTGTACCACAAAATAAACGCCTAGTAACTCTTAAACTTGAATCTAATTTTGCCAAATTAAGTATATTGATTGTTAATTTAGTTAGTGATATGTTTCGTACATGTGTACAGTAAAATGTTATCCAAACAAACAAATTCTATACGGTATACAAAGACGATACGCTTATGGTGTGAATTAACGATTTCAATAGATTTCATTCATTATGTCATTTTAAGTTTACAATGGAAGAATTTTTCATAAATGTATTGTATATAATCTGAATGATATCAAGAAGTTAGACACGCATCAGACTGCATATTATTTTTAATTTAAAAATAAATAAAAAACATGTGTTTGTGAAATACGAATGCCCCCGTTGGTATCTTTGTCAGTAAAACAGCTGAAAAGTAGTTCACATTTTGAGGTCAAGATCACAAGGTCAAATTTATTATCCATAGAAAGGTCTTGCCACAAGAAAGTCATATGTGAAATATGAAAGCCCTATCATAATACCATTCAAAAGTCATGGCTTAAGTTTAGATTTTCAAAAGTAGGTCAAATCCCAAGGTCAAGGTCATAAGTCAGAAATTTTGGTATCCATGGAAAGGGCTTGTCACAAAGAATACACATGTGAAATATGAAAGCCCTATCATAATTACCATTCAAAAGTTATGGCCAAAGTTAAAGTTTTTTAAGAGTAGGTCAAACTCCAAGGTCAAGGTCAAAATTTTTGGTATCCATGGAAAGGTCTTGTCACAAGGAATACACATGTGAAATATGACAGCCCTATCACTTACCATTCAAAAGTTTTGGCCAAGGATAAAGTTTTTCAAAAGTAGGTAAAACTCCAAGGTCAAGGTCACAAGCATAACAAGGTCAAAAATTTTGGTATCCATGGAAAGGTCTTGTCACAAGGAATACACATATGAAATATGAAAGCCCTATCATTTACCATTCAAAAGTTATGGCCAAGGTTAAAGTTTTTCAAAAGTAGGTCAAACTCAAAGGTCAAGGTCACAAGGTCGAAATTTTTGGTATCCATGGAAAGGTCTTGTCACAAGAAATAAACATGTGAAATATGAAAGCCCTATCACTTACCATTCAAAAGTTATGGCCAAGGTTAAAGGCTTTGCGGATAACAGACTAACAGACAGACGGACAGACCAAAAACTTCATGCCCCCGAATCTTCAATTACAGGGGGGGGAGGGGGCATAAAAAAATGTTGCTATGCAATGATTTCTCATACAATACCACAGATCTGTTAGGTTTAAATGAGCTTTTAAAATATAAACAAGAGACATTTACGGTACGTTATACATCTAAATAAATACTGTAAATAGATGTACACTTTCTTGACTTTGAATGTTTAATTTATGTAAATATGAACTAAAATGGACACATTATATGAACATGAACAATGCGCACAGTGGGACGCAGCGATCGGAAATCAATGGGTCCTGAGCAATTTTTATGCGTCAGAGACGCATGACACGGTCCCGGAGGTAGATTAATCCCTGCTGGACATTAAAGATTCTTCTTCTTCTAAGATAGACCTAGATAGTACGGGTAACAGGTATGAGTAAATCATGAAAAGGCTAAAAAACTGTGTGAATAACCAATAATTTTATGAAAAGAAAAAACAAAGACTTCAGCAGTTGAGTTTCAGAGAGTTGAAGTAGTCAGTTCCTTACCACGGCTATCGTTGTCAATACACAAGCCGTAGTGTAAGCCCTTGTTATAGGGGGCATCTGCATGTATTCCTGTTGGAACGTTTGTGCTGCCATTGTGAAATAAATAAATGGTGTTTTGTGTTGTTTCAGCGCTTGAGACACGTCTGTAATACAAAGTGAAAGTAATCTTAGTCGTCCAGGCGCTTGAAGCGCTTTGTTGATCCATAAACTGAAAACATGGCATCTAGCTACACATCTTCTCCGCGCTATTTAAACGATACTGACTACGATGATGCAGATAGCTTAGATTTCGATGAAGATCATGATTTAGATGAAAATTTTACAGATGAAGGTAATGAGGGATTTTACTTTCTTCTTTCTCAAAGAGCAGATGAAATATGTAAACAATGCCTTGTGGTTGATGACAACAATGTAGAATGTGGGTCATGTTTATGTTTACAAGAAGGTAACAAAGGGGTTAAACGCTTCAAATAAACTGTGTAAGGAAATGATGCATTTTCTTTCTCTAGGAAGGGGGAATGATTAATCCATACTTCAATTTACTTGCCAGATGTCCGAGCAGGACAAAAATGTCCCGGAAAATCAAGCCTAAAAAATATGTCCCACTGTGACACGAAAATTAATATTTGTTCCAAAATGTCCCGTGTTTAGTGCAAAGTCATTATGTTTGTTGTTTTTGTAATTTTTCCTTTTTCATTGTTCAAAGAGAGTCATGTAATTGTCGGCTAAACAGCTGATCAACAGATCTAACATACGCCAGTAAACCCAAGATTATGGGAATATATGTTTTGATTGTTACTATGATAACTGTTAATTGGCTTACATGCTTATATTAGATTTTCACATCTTAGGCCGATTGGTTGTTTCTCGGACATCGTTGCACGCTATAATATTTTCCGCCGACGAGACACTTTTAAAAAAATATCTGACGTGCCTCATGTCCGATGGCTGATTGAAAAAAAAGTATCGGTTTATTTAAAGGAAATTACACAGGGGGTCCAGTATTTTAAAATGTGCAATGTTACGAGTATAATTTTACTATACCATAGAATTATGCTAACATTGATCATGTTGATATAATGACGTTCAGGATGTCAGAAACCAACATGGGTCGAAAAAAAAATTACCCAATTTATAACATATGATTGGGAAGTGGTTTAATGCAAACCTACATCATTTTGTACATCTTCCGATTTTTAATGCAATAGGATTCTGCTCTTCGGGAGATAAACGTTATGTGTCAGAATTTAGATCAACCCAACAGACCCACCCAGAAAAACGATGAGTCTTTATGGTGTTTTAATGCAAATACAAGACACAGGGATTACAGAACTAGATTGGGTACATGACAACATGATACATGTAACAGTTTGTTCGTAAGTCAAAAAAAATGTCCAGGAATGTGTCCCAGAATTATTCAATTTTTGTCCCAGAATTTTGTCATTTGTCCCTTAAAATTTTCGCCAATGTCCCAGAATGGCTGAAAAAATCTGGCAAGTATGGATTAATCCCTTTTGTGATTCGGGGTACATGTACAGTGTTACCCAGTACAGACTGTTTTATTATGCTGCTGTTTAGCTGAGTCAGTTCAGTTCAGTGTACATAGATCCTGGCTCTACTACATGTACTAGGCGTACCAAATTACTGAAAAGACAGCATTTACTGAAAAAGACATGGTTACATATGTATTTACCCAAAAGACAGAAATTTTTACTGAAAAGACCATTAAAAATAAATTAAAACTTATTCTGTTATCATTTTGAGACATAAAAATTAAAGTATGATATTTGCTACAACTTTGTCATTTGACAAATTGACTGCAGCTAAGCAACACTGATTCTCTTGAATATCACAAAGAAGTTACTGTTATGTCCTTGTTTTGATGAAATATGCAGTGTTTATATAAAATTAGTTATTCACACTATATTTTATCATAATAATGACTTTTGCTACAACAGACTTAACCATTTATCTTTATTGAAAATTTGAAATAGGTTTTTATATTCTCTATCAGAGGAAACTGTGACTATTTCTAATCTAAATATCAATCAGCTTTCATGATTCTGATGATAATTAATTGCAGATATCCATATTGAATCATAAAATTTATTTAATTGAAATTTTTAATGGTCTTTTCGGTAAACTATATAGTGTTTACATGTACAAGGATTCTGACATTTTCCAATTTGTGACCTTGACCTTCATTGAATGTCCTTGAAAATCAGTTGGGCCCTTCCTCTTATCATAAGCAGTATTTCTACATGTATTTTGTTTATGTCCAATCAAAACTGTGCCCTCTAGACTGTGTACAAGGATTTTGACCATTTCCAATCCTTGACCTTTGACCTATGACCTTGAAAATCAATAGGGTTCTTTGCCTTGATATAAGCAATAACCTGAATAAGTGCATGAAATTTGATCAAGATCCAATAAAAATTGCCCTCTAGGTTGTAGACAAGGATTTTCACCATTTTAATCTCTGACCTTGACCTTTGACCTATAACCTTGAAATAAATAGGAAGTTTGATCAAGATCCTATCAAAACTGAGCTCTCAAGGCTGCATACAAGGATTTCTGCCATTTCCTATCTGTAATCCTGACCTTTGATCTATGACCTTGTAAATCAACAGGGATCTTTGTCTTGTCATAAGCAAGAAGTGTATGAAGTTTGATCAAGATCTTATAAAAAATGCATCCTCCAGGTTGTTTACAAAATTGTTTTGCACTAATGCACACAGTCAGTGTCACTAACATATATATGTATGCACATGAACCACTGTGTTACTATATCCTCCTTCAACTATGTTGCAAGAGGATAAAAAGCTTAAGTCTGATCATAAGATGCATGTACGACATAGAAGTCCCCATACTACTACCCCCTTCCGTCTCCCTGCCCCCCAAAAATATTAATCTTCATGTACACTGTAGCATTTAGGGTTTCTTTTTAGCTCTACAGGTCATTTGTCCAACATCCATGTCCTGTACCCCAGAGTGTGAAAATAAAGCAAGTTAAACTTGATATGGTTATTAGCTCTACTGTTCAAAGACCTGTCACCAGATGGACTTACGTGATCCCTTGGCACCCGTCTGTCTGTACATTATTCTTTCGTCAGCAACTCCATTGAAACTGAGATTGAATGATACATGTATGCATGACTCTTTTTGCATTTTATTCGGTTTATGGTCTAGCTGTGCACCTGACTTTAAACATGTTGTAGAAATGAGTGTGATCATTTGCTCCCATGTAATTTTCTGTCCCAACTCCTCTGAAAAGAGACAGAAAGATATTAATACTTTTTAAATTTTACTTTGTTTTAATATGGTCTAGTTAAGCACCTGATATTTTGTTTCTGCTCTTGGTCCTCAGGAAAATGGGTGTAGTTATTTTCTCCCATTTATTTCTATTTAATCTTGTGAACACTGATTCTCAGAAAGTATACTTTTTGTATCTGTTCATCTGTTTCCATTATAATCAATCACTCAGTGGTGTAGTTATGACCTCCAGGGTCATGGAAGTTGAAATCTATACTATCTATACACGCCACATAGCAATATCCTTTTGAACTCATTCTCAAGATTATTGGCTTGAATCCCCCTCCCCATTCCTGGTAGAATTGAACTATCACCTTAAAGTTTAATCTCTGGATTCGCTCATTGTTGTTTATAAGGTTCTCACCCCCCCCCCCCCCCAACTTAAATTATCACTTGTCACATCCAAGTCGCTAGTAAATTTAGTTACAAGTTCGTTAAAAGTGCAAAATCTGACTATCACTGGCAGATCCAGAGGTTGAAGCACCTCCACCCCCCCCCCCCCCCCCCCCCCCCCCCCCCCATTTTGTACTGCCTCGTAATTATCAAAGATACTTCTGTCTGTTAATTTTACCACATTTTGTCGACATAGAACCCCGTCTTGGTTCAGAAATCATCAATTAAACTTGAAAAATCGTTTCTCACAATTTTTCTGGATCCGCCAACATTATACACAGCTGATTACCCAAGCAGGAAATAGAGTTATCTGCCTTTGATAGTTTGCCGCATAAATCATGGCTGATCGTAAGTTTTGCTTTTGACAATTTTCTCTAGGCTTACGGGCAGTTTCTTGATATGTCATTTACAAATTTGCCTTTTGTTAGATTTATGGAATATCAGACCAGACTCCTCCATGGCTAGAATCACTGCTAATGTGCACGTAGCTAATTGTCTATTTTTAGAAATCTTGTGACCGGCAGAAATGATGACACCACAAAAATGTTGAATCTACTTTCGTTTTACCTCTGATGACGTTGAAAGAAATGTATACGAGTTTAAATGATACATTTAACTGTCTTAAGGGTATAAATAATTTTAATCTGAAGTGGATAAAACTTTCCACACGAAAGATGCTGAAGAAACCAAACAGACATAGTAAAATAAGAGGAAGGGGGGTGGGTGCAGCTGCAATTTTGAGAGATGAAAATAATTAACATCAAAAGAAATACAGGAAAGAAATCATTTGATAAATATAAATATTCTGAACTGATTTGCAGAAAAGCAAAACATTCTGCAAAACATTTTCTGTAGGGAAGCAAAAGTCCTCAAAATTCAACATATCTAATCTCCCCTCTCCTTTTTCCCAAAGAAAAAAAAATTAGAACAGAGTATTTATGACCGGATTAGCATGATCAGCCAATTCCTATTACCAACACCTACCTTTTTACCTTCTTTCAATTTTTATTTCTTTATTTTTCTTTGAAACTGCAACAGACTTGCCTGAATATTTCAAAATCAAATACTTGTCTGAATGATTGGTATTTTAATTAAAAGAAAAAGATTGAACTGTTTTCTCAATGAAATTATTTGCTCTTAATTTCTATAAATTCTTACCTTTCTTATTGACATTCTGTATGATTCCACATCCCACATTCTGTATTATTCATTTTCTTCATGTTCATAATTATTTTAATTGAACCTACATGTATACCTTTTAGCTGACCATTGTTTTCTTCACACTTTAATTCGTCATTTTTAGACACAGAAGATGCTAGTGAAACAGACATGGCTAAACAAGCTACAGAATATACAGAAATCAAGGAACAGTAAGTCTGACTAACGAAACGGACAATTTGGAATTTATTAGATACTGTAAACCGTTTTTTATTCGCGAGCATTTTATTTTCGCAATGTTCACGAGATCCTTCGTTTTGCGAATATAAAACGCCACAAATATGTCCTAACACATGTACATGTATAAGTTACAGTAAATAATAAATATCCATTCCCAGTATAGTCAATATAATCAAAATCAAAGTGACATAATGACGATTAAATTTGTTTATTGCACTAAACGTTTTCGCCTGTTGGCTCTTCAGAGTTGCCATGAATATAAACAATAACAATAACAAAGAACAATAGGTAGGCAGCGTCTATGACGTCATCATAACGTTACAGTTAGGTGCATCAAGTACAAATGTCCCAGACGTTGGCGCACTTATTATTTACGTATATTGATGCTTTAAGAACAATAATAAATAGCTTTTTGTAAAGAAGAAATGAAATCATAGTTTAACAATTCAATTTAGGTTTGAAAATTTCTAGTAAGTTACATATACGTATATTAGGATGTCGTGAAAATAAAACGCAGCGAACCAGTCATTTCACTCGTTTCATGAACTTAAAGGCCCCTTCACATATGGACGAAAGCCCTCTGACGTCAACTTGCGCAAACTGGCGAATAAGGTTTTTGCAAAATTCGTTTCCGTTCGCATATCAACGTTATACTTCGTTGTCGACTTCGCGCAGATTCGTTTGTGTGCGTCTTGATTCGCTCCGCTTAGTTCTGTTCGTCGTTAATTTTTGAACATGTTCAAAATTTTTCAACGAATAAAATTTTCGTCCATCATTCGTAAGTATTCGTTATAATGCATTAATCATTCGGTGTGCATTTGTTAAATGTTCGTCGACATTCGCAAGGGACTAGAATGTGACCAACTGTTTTGCATATTACACAACGCATTTGCATTCCAGGCGAGTGAAAGCGCACCTTTGCGATATTTTACTTATTGATGCGACCTGTAACGAATAGCGACAATGCGTAAATAATTCAATCGGAATTAAATGGCGAATAAAAACGAATTGTTGCGATAGGTTGACAATACGAAACGAACAGCAAATGTTTTGGTAATACAGCTGACACTCGTTATCTCAAACTCGGTTATCTCGAAATTCCGTTTATCTCGAAGTCGAGCGGCGGTCCCATCTTTTTTCCTTCATATTCTAACCAATTTGACTTCGGATAACTCGAAATCGGTTATCTCGAAATTTCGCTTATCTCGAAGTAATTTCGAAGTCCAAAGTCATTTTCTTCGTGTATTTTATACTCGTTAAGTCGAAGTCCTAATGGTTGTATAAACAAACCAATTAACGTATCAAATAATAGTGAAATCGCGTGGTAAACAAACAATTATATGTACCGGTTGACTGATTCGCCGTTGTTTGATCGGCCGTGACATCAAAATTAATTAAGGGGGATAACAGTTAATTAGATAATATCATTGCGGAAACAATGATATGTGCATGTTTTATTCATTAAAATTGCATTGTGTGTTATGTTGAAATTCTTATGAGAAGCGACGGCTAAAAAAAAAAATAAACAAACCAATGCAACCCCCTTCCCTCGAAAAAAAAAAATAAAATTCGCAAGATTTATCGTAACTGATATAAAGCAATTTGAGCAACAATGATTATACTGATGATCTACAAAATAATCCATGATACATAAAATTTCGTACACTAAGAGGAAGATGATTAAACTTGATTGCATGCGAGTAAATTTAAGTGAAGAATGAAAACATGTATACGACATTGAAATCTAGCAGACGAAAAAATAAACAGCGTACGAACAAATGTCTTCATTGTACTTTGATTACACAATGATCTAGAACTCTTGAAGGTAGACGGCTTATGACAGATTGATAAGACAACCAAACTGGTATTATATCAGGGCCGAGGAGATCGGCGCCGAAAGGGGAGAGGGGGGGGGGTCACACATCGAATGACGCTCTCAATGCGCCTCTTGGAAAAATTTCAGTATTAAGAATACGTTTATGGCACTTCTAGAATCATTTCTACGTTGTGAAGTAAACATTACATTGTCAGCACGAGTAGCCTTTTAAACTCCGATATCTATTGTATAAAATACAATAGCAAAACGATTCTTTTAGCCTTATAGGTGGTACAATACATTCCAAAATGTACCGTAAATTCGACTGACGTTTATCTCGAACTCCGCTTATGTCGAAGTATTTTCAGTGGGCCCATCGACTTCGAGATAACGAGTGTCAGCTGTAATCATAACGAAGGGTTACCACTGCATACGAATAGCAACGAAAATTCGATGGCTTTTTGAAACATCTTACAAATTTATTTATTTTTATTGTGAAAAGGGATTTATTCTGGAAATTATTTTTTTCAAAATGGAAGATACACAACGTCTGGTTCTTCAGTGTATGACTGCATTAGCCAATTAGGAAGTGCTACGGCAACAACTCAACACCTATCAGTATATCAGATGCCGTATCAAATAGAGAAGAGAAGATCTTGAGAAAACCATTGCTGCATCACAACATGTGGCGCCAATTTGGAATTTATGATCAACTCATGGTTGAGCTCAGGAGAGACAATCCTAGAACCTTCAAGAAATTAGACTTTTTGGCTGCATATCACTGCTTCTGAACACCCCCCCCCCCCCCAAAAAAAAATTAGAATTGATAAAGAAAACTATACTCCCAAAACATTTCAATCTTAATTAACTTCTGTATTCTGAGTGGCCTTGACCTTTAAGTGATTAATAAGAATTTCATGTGTTTGTTAATCTATTTTTCATATAAATAACCTGAAACGACAAGTTCATATCTATAACCTTGACCTTTAATCCTATAATTACCTTGAATACCTTTGGGGATAAGTTCAGATCATGCAAAACATTTTGTGAAGTCTGCTGAATTAGTATTTTCATATCCTAAATTACATTGCATCATTGGTTAACAAATGACCTTGATCTTTAAGAAATTGCCCATTTTAGTCAAAAAGCTTGCAATCAAAAACAATTTGTCAATGTATGATGATAATATGAACAGCCTATTCATAAGAAGTTGAGTGTGATCCCCTCTTGACAATAATTGTAACTCTTATAGAACACATGGATGTATTTCTCTAACATTGTATATATATATATTCTTTCATATCATCTGGGCAAGAAATACATTTTAATGAACGTTTGAAATATTTCATACAGTAAATGCTATAATTTAGCTATAAAGTGACATTGACTTCTGAACGACATTAAGTGATTTGACCCAAACTGGCGTTATCCAAATGAACAAACTTCTGAAAAAAATCAAATTATGATGTATACATATACATGTATTATATATAAGGATGTACATGTATGAGCTCAGAAGGACAGATAGAGAGGTGGATTAAATGATGGACTCAAAGACAGCTTTTTTTCGGTGATCATAAAAACATCAACAATTAGCTTTCAACAAATAGTTTGTTCTATTTTCACGTTAAGTGTATATTACAAAAACGGCCACATAGTTCTTGTGGCCTACTAGGCCAATTTTCTGGCTGCTTCCTTTCCGATCCTTTTAGTTTCCCCTTTCCTCTTGGCATAATTGTACTAACGTCTGCTAGTCTACAGGAAATGTCACGGCTAGCTTCGGAAGAGTTCGTATCGATGCGCAACGCTGCGTAAACTTTCGCATATTTACGCTCCTAATCGCAAGTGAAAAAACAAATACACAATGCTCATTCTAACGTATCATAGCGCAAAGTCGTAACAATTTGCAGTGCTTCGTTTCTTATTCGCAATAAGCAGTTCCATTGCGTTTGCATTTCGTTATGATCATATATTTGAAGACCGTTTTCGTTCAAAATTGGTCAAGTTTGACAAATTTTACTCATTCATAAGGCTTCGTTCTATGGATTCGTCTATATGTGAAGGGGCCTTAAGACGCCGCGTATAAATGACGGTTTACAGTAGGTCATTTCAATAGAAAGGAGCTGAAGAAATTGATAGAGTACATATAACTGAAAAAATCAATAAGAAAATTTCGTTCAAAAGAAATAAGTTATGTTATTGCTGATGTTTATTCAGGTTGACACTGCGATATTTTATATTTTAGGCTTAAACAAAGTTAACATTAAAACCAAAGGAAACTGGAAAAGTACAAATCAAATGCATACAGTTATTGGGAAGGACTGGGGCCATGCACCAATTTCCAATTGATTTTAAAGATGGCCCATGTGTACTATCTTATGAATTGGCCCATCAAAATAGTAGAAATCTTGAAAAATGGCCCATACACAAGAATAATTCCTTCTTTATCACTGTGATTTTTATCTTGACCTTCTTCACAACATATATTTATACACAAAAATGAAATTTTCTGCAATATAGGATGTACCAAGACAAACTGGCCCACTTGAAGAAACAGCTTGCCCAATTAGAAGATGGCACTCTACCGGAATACATTAAAAAACGGAGGAAAATAGATCAGCAATACAAGGAACGATTACGACTGAATGAGATCTGGAAAGAATATGAGGTACATGTATATTAATGTTTGAACTGTTATATATATACTCCAAAAGGGTCAAATTTTTTTTTCACTGGTTTGATACAGGGGTCTAGAATTCCCATTTCCTCTTGCCCGGGGCAAGTGAAAAGTTGTGTCGGGAAAGTGCAAAGCAGGTGCTCACTTACCCGTGGGCAATTAGATTAGCTTAACACTTTTCTCTCTTCATTCAGATTTCTTTCAGATCTTCTACTTCTAAGACGGAGTTTTGATTTATTCTGAAGAATCAAACACTCAATTTATAGATAGGTATGCCACATTTCAACATGACCGGAGTTGCAGTTTACCTTTCCTTCTCTACATATAAGTTTTGATGGGCAAGTAATTTTTGGGGTCGGGCAAGTAAATTTTAAGTCATGAGTTGTCCATGGCAAGTAGGTTTTGAAAAAAAAACTTATAGACCCCTGTAATATAGTCATAAAAAGAAAAAATCATATCCATTACTTCTTAAGAGCAGAGCTATAATGTTTGCTCCATACATTTATCAATTTTACTTATTACTGGTATTTAACTTTAATTACACTGAATTTGATTTCACCTATTTTGTTTATCCATGAAATTCAACTATCGAGGGATTACCAAATATCTAAAATCTGACCTGTCGGCAGACTTATATATTATTACATCACAGTGATTGGGATAACCGTGCGCCCTGCGCCATAGTCACATTCAATTCTAAAATGTCACATTTAAATTTTACTTAGTGCGTGCGCCAATGTGGCGCATTAAATTTTTAAACAAATTGTTGAAATCTTCTGTTCTTTTATTCAACATGGTAATGACTTGACCATATTCAGTTATCTAAAAGTTCTGCATGGGATTTTTCGTATCAATTGATACACAAGACAGCAATTTGAAAGTGTCAATTATTCAAAACACCATCGTTTCCTGTTGCAACAATCCCTATTTCAAAACATTATACATGTATGTACGTACAAATGGTCTTCACCAGTTAAGATGAATCATGGACTTAATTTGTTAACAAAACGCAAACATACAAAGTTTTGTCACTAGATTTGGATGTACTGTAGTTTACAACAATTTACAACAGAGTGCGTATTTTGTGGAGGGGTTGGGATTCAGGCGAATTTTGAATTATAAATTCAGGTTTAATGCATGCAACGAATATTTAAGAAGATCTTTTGAGACTATCTTGGTCAAAGTGTCCCCCTATTTCCTATGTTTAAGTACAGAAAAGTCCGTCTAGACAATTGGAGCAGTAGGTTATGCAGATCTATATATGTTCTTGCTTGTTTGTTTAGTGTTTTTTTGGGGGGGAGGGGGTTGCAAATTGCTCATGGCACATTCGTTTTCAACAATGGCACATTCATTTTGTAAATGGTACATTGATGTCCCAGGATATGGGGCCATTGTCACATTCACCTGATTGCCTATCCCGATCACTGCATCATCATCATTAGTCCTTCAAACAATGCTTTGACGAGCTCTTTGATTATGACGTCATAATTCCTAAGACTGCTTACAATTGCACCGTCGAACATTTGGTGATTACTCAATTGACCCTTCCGAACGCGGGAAAAATTCCATGACGTCACAATGCAGTTTTGATGTTTGACGGAGGTTCAAAGCTTGTTTGTCCGAAGTAAAAGCATTGTGACGTCACAAAATTTTGCATTCTTTTACCGCAATTGGAAGGGTCTATTCTCTCTCCTTCTTCCTTTCTCTCCTTTTCCATTTTTTCCTCGTACCTCCTTCCTCTTCTCCTTCCATCTCCCTCACTACCTTTCCTGATTCTCCCTCCCTCTTCTGTCTTCTCTATCTACCTCTCTCTTTATCTCTCTTTCCTTGTACCTTTCACAATATTCTCCTTTCCTCTACCTACTTTTTAAATTATTTTTAAAATCCGTCTGTTGTAAATTATGGCAAGGTAACTTTTCCTTCCAGTAAGCCAAGAATCAATGGTTTTAACATGTACATGTATTTCTTAATGTCTTTTAAGCTGGAAATTGTGGAGAGAGAGTACATCAAGGAAAAGAAAGCAGCTGCTAAAGATTTTGAGGTAATGATAATTGATTAAGTGCGTGTATTTGTAACCTTAATTGAAATAGGACTTTTACACAATTTTTGTAACTATGTAAACTTCATAAAATTTATGTATGATGCAAAATCAATGTGGTGTTTATGAAAACAGTTATAACTAACTTCTGCAAATAGGCCACTTGCCGAAATTTATAATGGCTGACAAAATGATGAAAAATGTCCAAGGTAGGCAAATTTTGCACACTTTTTAGCTCGCCGGGAGGAAAAAGTCCAGAGAGCTAATGCCATACCCTCCGCGTCGTTGTCGTTGTTGTCGTCCTTGTTGTCGTCCATGGACAAAACTTTAACCTGGGCTATATCTCTTGAACTATAAGAGGTAGTGCTTTGATATTTCACATGTAGATACCTTGTGACGAGACCTTTCATTTGAGACCATGACCTTTGACCTAGTGACCTTGACCTTGGACTTTGACCTACTTTTCAAAAACTTTAACCTGGTTTCTGACAAAAACCTGCGAGCTATGTAATCTTTGATTCCCCTATGTTTCATTGTTAGGTCACAATGGAATTGCGTCTTTTAACAGTGACGTTATAATGGACATTTTTCAAGTTGACGTACTTCGGACTTCGTACTTAAGGGTCATATTGAAGTAATCAGGTGCAATTAGAAAAATAAAATCTGAACACAGAATAAACGAAGTGAAACTTGAGAGCTTTAAATATGTATATTAACACATATAGATAAACAAATTCTCACATAAAGTACTCTAGGTTCATTGGGAAAAAATTTACAATTCACTTTTGTGATATAGTCCCTTCCAAGTGCAGTGTCCGAAGTGCGAAGTTCGTGATTATGAAAAATGTCTAATGTAAAACAATGCCAAAAGATGTTGACTCGGACATTTTGTGCTTTTTAACAAAATCGAAAAATGGTCTATTGTGCAGCATTAACAAATGTGTATGGTCATCTCATGCTTACTTTTAGGAGAAGAAAATAGATCTGAAAGAGAGTCTACTGATAGAACTAGATGAGAAGAAAAGAAACATAGAAAATGAACGTAACTCCATGGAACTGACTGGTGGTGAGCTTATTATGGATTGAAATAGAAACTGAATGAAGATTCTAGGAATTACTTTTAATTAGACAGATTTTATAATAAATTGTTTTATCATAGCTTTGAAGTGTCAGCTTATCACCAGACTTGTTTAGCTTACCTACACATGTATAAATGTATGTGGAACACAGTTTTAAACAAAAAAAATGAAAAACAGACTGAAGTTTAAAAATACAGATCCTTGAAATTACAACTATACGTAAATGTATATGCAATAAATTTTTTAAGTTTTGGGAAAACGTTCAGAGGATTAGTAGAGGTAAAAAGGTCTTATATACATTTAAGCTAAGTAAAAAACGAGATGTTGAGAAAATTTCTTGCTCTAAGGTTCACGTAAATATTAATATTTTACAGGTTTCCTTCTCTCTGATTCCATGGAAATGAAGCCAGTTTCAACAAGAAAATTACGACGAAGGCCAAATGACCCAATTCCACTCCCAGAAAAACGACGGAAACCTTCACCTGATATCCTTTCAATTCATGGGTTTATTTACTGCATGTATTTACTATATAAGTACATGAAATGTATACATCTTTAAATTTCTGTCTAATTTTCACCTTATGTAGATATATATGATTTTAGTTTACCCCACTTTTTATTTACTAACATGAGACAATTTGGGGCCAATATTCTGTCCCATTCCCAATGCAAAATAGTCTCTTTTTACCCCAATTTTTTAACCAATTTTTCCCAGTTTGAAACCGCAAGGAAAATTAATATATACTAAATTCATAGTTAAATCGCATCCAAATCTATTGATAGATTTTCCCAATTTGTGTGAAAACGCCACTATTCTTCCCACTCTCAAAGCCCAATCGCAGTTGCAAAATTATGTGTGAGAGCCCTGCATTTGTTATATAGGTCAAAGAGAGCTCTATCTTCCCCCTCCCCCCAAAAAGGAAATTCATCATGTTCTGAACAAAAGATTTTGACCTTGACCTTCTCACCTCAGCTTAACCTTGTTTTGGATGAAACAGACATTATGGATGACCTAAGGATCATCAACAAGGTCAGCGGAAAACCAGTCACCAAAAAAGTCAACCCGCCCCCTCCCCCACCCATAGAACCAACGGTGGCCGAGGCTAAAATAGACGATGGGAGACTCTACTACGACAAAAGATGGTAAGAAATGAATGTAGATGATTAGATACATGTATGTACATGTATATAGAGGATCTCACAAAAGATTCTCTATTTTCAAGTGGTAATTATGGAATGAGTCAGATGTGTGCAGGGTTTGAAATCCACAATCTGCTTGTCACCATGCAATGCCTTAATTTTGCTTTAGGTACCATGAATCTAGGGGTCATCAAAGCCCTATATCTGTTGGAAGATATATCCATTACATTGTATGTCATTGCAATCAAATGGCTTGTCAAGGCATTGTTTGATTGGACATTGGTTATGACGTCATAATGTAAAAGTTTGCCAGCAGGTTTGACGTAGGACATTTGATGATCCTGCTATTTGTAAGCAGTAGTTACATGTACATAACAGTGCAGGGGTGGCACACGGGAAAAATAGCAACCTCATGTATAAATGATGTGTGAATGTATTGCATAAAAAAAACTTTCTCTCAAAATTACTATACATTATTGTAAGATTACATTGATGTAGAATAACTTCAGAGATTGACAAAAAAATTAAATAAAAAAAAAAAACCCTCATGTATCTCATATTGCACATGGTACTTTAAAAGTAGACTGAATGTGAATCTACACTTTACATGAACTCAGAACCCCTTACTAGAGAAACTGTAGCAGCAATTACTCATTATTTAATCCTAGTGCATCTTATTTTCACTGATACAGGTTCCATAGAAATCAGCCAGTGTTTGTTGAGTCCAAGGATCTGGGTAAAGTCAGCGGTGTAATTACTGCCATTGGCACTCAAGAGGTTAGTCAAGATTTAAGCTCACTCAATATTTTTTTGATACATGTACAAAAAGTTGTTGGGGGAGGGGGGGGGGGGGCAGTGTTCTAGGATTTTATTCACAAATGACTTACCAACAGGTAAGTGCCCACCAAAAACTCGTTTACCCAAACAAAAAATTGTCAGAAAAAAGGGGATTTAATTTTATATCGTGCATCCTAACCTTTGATATGAAAATAAATTATGTCCAGAAATATTGTCACACTGAAAATGCAGGATGACCAATAAAATATGATCTTGTACTTTGGGCGACTATTTACTTTTGTTTTTACTACATATATATACGGAGAGTGTAATTTGGATTGTGCTTCACAATTCACTTACCAACGGGTAAGTAGCATTCTGTTTTCCAGTTACCCGACCTCAATTTTCAC
The DNA here is from genome assembly GCA_028142955.1 of Pinctada fucata. Lineage (NCBI taxonomy): Eukaryota > Metazoa > Mollusca > Bivalvia > Pterioida > Pteriidae > Pinctada > Pinctada fucata. The sequence goes on along the minus strand of AP027106.1, from coordinate 40,215,954 downwards.
TTGCAACTGGAAACGGGTAATGAAATCCTAGAACACTAGGAGGGGGGGGGGGGGGGGGAGGATAGATCATTGTATGATAAGAGTAACTCCTCATTTGATCTGGAATAGTACATATAAAATTCTTTGTAAGAAGAGTGATTTTATTATCATTGAAAATACATTGGGGGTTGAATACCTTAACTTTGGTTATGGCTTTTGAAAGATTAATGATTACAATTTCAAATTTTTCACATTACAAGACCTTTCTACCGGTACAAAACTAATAAGATGGCATCAAGGGTTTGACACACTTTCATCATGACACCTAATCCAGGAAACCATAGTAATCATTTTTCAAATTACTTTTTTTTTTCATTTCGCTTAATTAAAAATCTTGGTATTACTGCTACATGCAAATGCATAATTATCATTGTAAGAATGACAGTCAGGAAATGTTTGAAACTTTCCGCCCAGAATTCATTAAAAAAATTACATTTCGTTGTCAAAGTGTCCTCCAAACATTTAAAATTGAACACATGATACAGAAATTTCGACAGAATTAGAAATGCATTCATTGTCCTATAAACATACATTAAAGATTTGATTTATACTGATATTTATTATATAAATATTTGTTTCATATTTTACAGATTTGGGTGAGGAAGGTATCAGATAATTACAAACTGAGAATTTACGTGTCACAATTACAGAAAGGACGTTATATTATAAGGAGACGGCAAGTGTGAACTTGAGACTTCAAATGAGTGAAAAAAACGAGTTTCCATTTCGTTTGAAACCTAAATTGGAGTCATTACATGCCATATTGACCCATGGTGGAGTCACATACAAGTAATATTCACCATTGAAAGACTCATTATATTACATGAATATAGACTCTTATTAAGGTGTGTGTCAGTTTTGACTGCACAAGTTGCTTTCAGTGGATAGAATATACAGTCAACTATCTCAGGTCAATATTTGCTGTATTGACCTTTAATTTCCTGATAGTGACCTGAAAGGCAGCTTTGGTTTGTAAGATAAATGGTTGTTTCTTACTTATGTTATCTGAATGACTGACATTATGAAAGTAAAGTGTTTTTGTATGAATGCCTAGACAAATGATATAGTGTGTGGCCCTTACAAATACCTTTGTGTAAGGGATTTAAGATGATAAATGTTGGCTATCCGTTGTATTCCAGCAGTGTTTATTTTCAGTGTATTTGGAGTGGGTGCGGGTCCCCTGGAATTGGGGGAAATACATGTACAACATAATTTGGGAGTATTTTTCCATGTAAAACAGTATGAAGCACCTTTGTATAAATCATATATTATCGTCCTTGATGTTTTCATATCTTTCAAATTCAGCTTCCTTTCATTAAAGACCAGCCTTTTTTCTATCAAAACTCTGTAGCATTAAAAGGTTTTACATTTAATTTTGTCATAATTATGAATTGGGAATTTTCTGTTCAAACTGGGGAAAAAACATTCTGTATGTCAGTGTGATGTCACACAAAGGTTCAATTAGAGATAAGCACAGAGAAGTTCTGAAAATAGTTAGGGGATAAACTCTGAGTTTATCAAAGAGCATAGTGTATGGAAATTGCTTTATATCTAGAATCTAATGTTTATATCAAGGACAAAAGTACTAGAATTCATTGAAGGGACCATTGATGAATTAGTTCTTAGCTCTTAGCTCCTCAAACCACAATATAAAAGGAGATTTGAAGACTTATTTTTCATAGGGCACAGTGAAAAATCTAGAGGCACATCCCCTTGTCAACATGGTGGAAATTTGGTCATGTGACCAGTCCGACATCAAGAAAACTTGATAACATTGGGAATGGGTCCTTAAAATGGACCCAAGTTGGCTAGCAAATAAACACAAGGATTAGAATTGTTTACTTATTGACTTGTAACTTGATGATGCGTGTACTTGGCAATGTTTTTTATTTACATTTCACCATATTGTCTGTTAAGTAGAGATGTATTAATGAAAAAAAACTTTGTCAAATTGTGATGTAGATCCATACACTGGTTCACCTGTATTTCATGAGAAATCGTGAAATTATGAGTTAAATTGTGAAAATATGAGTGAAAGAGGTGTAAGTGCTATACAATTTTGAAAGAAATAAAGATTATGATTTGACTGAAAGAGAGAACAAATAGAATGATTATGATTGGCTGAAAGAGACAAAAAAAAGGATTATGATTGGTTGAAAGGAAATAAAATATATGTACAATGTATTAGGTCATGATTGGCCAATTTTGGAAATGTCAGTTTTCGAATATGGCTTAGGTGTAATAAATATCATGAATGTTTGATTGTGTTCTAGTACTGTTTTTGCATAAAGAATAAAGTTCTAAGATACAGGACCTGTATTACATATAATGTATCTACAGATTATTTTTTGTACAAACAAATAAATTTATCTATTGGCTGTGCATCACATTCTGGATATTAAAGAATGCGGTATTACCCATTCAAAAATTTAAAATAAATCTGAATTTTCATAGTCTATAGTTTCAAGGAAATTATAATTTTAAAATGGCATTTATGGCAAATTTCAGGGGGGTCTGAACCAAATCCTCTAGATATGGACATGGGGAGTGTAAATGAATGCATTACCAAAAATACAAATTGGTTTTTGCAATGACTCGATGATGACTTGCAGAACTACATGATGGCGACAGAACTTTGATAATTGAAAATGGTTGCTGGATCATAACGGAGGTCCCATTGCACATACATGTACATTTATTCAACCTGCAAGAAATGTTCCCCATGAATCGAGGTTCTTCCATATTAATTATAGGTCAAAATTTTGAGGCCATAGGACTTCAAAAATTGAAATGGTTCTGGCTCACAACAGAGTATTTATTGCACTTGTTATTAAAAGGCTTGCCTGAAATGTTCTCCAATAGTGGAGGATGTACCCTACTGATTTGGGGGTCAAAATATCCAGGTCATAGGATTTTGATGATTGAAAATGGTTTCTGGATTGTAATGGATTTTTTTTGTATGTATTTATCGCCATGAATATTTCTTGAAAAGGTCCCCATGAGTCCAGGGTGTTCCCTGATGATTTTGAGGTCGAGGTCAAAGGATTTTGATGGTTAAAAACGGTTTCTGTAACACCATGGAGTGTGTAATCTTCATAATACTTGCCAGAAATGTTCTTAGTGAGTCACGGATGTGCCCTTTTGAATAAAGCATTAAACTTCAAGGTAATACAGTATTCTTTGAATATCAAAATATGGTTTCTGGAACATCGCACACATTATGAAGCTTGCTAGAAATGTTTCCAACGAGTCGAGTATACACCCTATTGATTTCGGGTTCCTAAGGTCAAGGTCACATGATGTTGAAAGTGCTTTCCAGATCTTTAAGGAGTATAATGCACCGACTATCGAAAACCTTGCCAGAGATGTTTCCCTTGAGTCAAGTAGGAACCCTTCTGATTTTATGGTCATGGGCCAAGGTCGCATGACTTAAATGATTGAAAGTGCTTTCCAGATCTCAACAGTGTAAGGTACGTATTATCATGAACCTTGCTAAAAATGTTCCCAATGAGTCAAGGATATACCCTTATAATGTTCGGATCAGAAGGTCAAGGTAATAGAACCTCAATTATTGAGAATGGTTCCCAGATCTCGACAGAATGTAGAAGAAAGAAGAGGTTCTCTAAGAGGGATCGGTTGCTGTAATCACAGCAATACACCGAGACCCTCCTATGTGCAATCACAGAGTAGACAAGAACAACCAGAGACGCGAAATGGACAAAGAACATCAATCACAATAGGCGACATCAAAACGCTAAACACAGACAAGAGGGCTACATCTCTCACCTGAGTTGCGGATACATTGCTGAAAGTGGTCAATTTGTGAAAAGAACCTTGAGTGTACTTGCTTCCTATAAAGTTTCGTGAAATTATATGCAGCGGTGAACCGGTCGGCACGAAAAAAAAACTTGAGAGAGGCCCTTTATATACTTGCTCCCTGTAAGGATTCTTTCAAGAGATTATGTGCAGCAGTTGCAAATGTCAAATAAAAGTTTACAACGACGGACGTGTGCTATGACAATAACTCACTTGAGCTTCGCTCATTTTGATATACATGTACCTTCATCACTTATGAAATCAATTGTTAAATCAGTTTTTGACATGTAATTTTCAGCTCACTCGAGAAAAGTTTAAGTGTTCTGTAATGTAGTCATGGCGCATTGTCTGTCGTCCATCTGTCCGTCGAAAACAAATTACTGTCTGTGATATTCTTGTTTCATATACTCCATAACTGATACAGAGAGTTTCACAAAATTTACAGAGGTGTCATGCTCTTACATGTTATGTAAGTTTGCACATCGACATTTTCGAAAATCTAGAAATCTAGAGATAATACATTCACTAAAAAGAGCATGATATTTTAGTTCGCCAAACTCGTCTCTTAAGATGGGCGGGCGCTCGGACCATATCTTCAATATGTAATACTATATTAGAATGAAACTTCTGCTCTTATTCATGTCCTCTGTTGATTTTGGGGTCAAAAGGTGAAGGTCATAGGACTTCGGTTATTGAAAATGGTTTCCGAGTCATAACTTAATGAATGTGCATTGTACATATGAAATTCAAACCTTGCCAGGAATGTTCTAATATTTTGGTCAAAGGTCGAAAGCCAAGGAGTGTTTGCACCACAGGAGCTCGATGCCAACGATCCACAAGTATAGCTCACTGATTGTGTCTGATATTGTCAAAAAGGCTGGTTACCATGATAACAAAAATGCTGTTTGTATTTTCCATTTTTTCTTCTCTTTCGATAGATATATGATAAGGAAATGGAATTTATTTTATTGTTGTTATGTACATAAGTTACCTTTGCGGTAACTATGGTCTATTATATTTCTAATTTTGCAACTTCAGAGTTATTTTTAGAATGTTTGCATCATGATGAACAGATAATAATTGTATCTAATATATATATAATATATATATCTAACACAAGAAGCTCTTTCAAAAACCGTGAAAAGGGTTCTTGTGAACATGGCAACCATTTTTTATTATTTCTATAAAACACTTAATTTTAATCCTAGGAAGTTCAAATTCAATGTTAATAAAGATCAAGAAAATCTCTATCAAAAAAACAAGAAAAAAACTTTCAATCAAAATTGAAAATGGTTGCAATAGCAATTTGGCCATACAATCTAAAAATAAGCATTTTTCTCTGTTCTTCGAAGCCTTTTCCTAAAAAAACGAAACAGGCTTTTACAACTATTTTTACATGTATGATAAAGCAAAGTCTAAAATTTATTTTAGATTAAAATTTTTCAGATAACCTTGCATGGATGCCCGTATCCAAGGACTCAAAGTGGGCTTATGTGCATTTTCACACACTTGTTCCCATAGCGACGGGCTATTTCCTGAATATATATATTTTTTTAATTTCTTTCATGTAATGAAAGGTCTACTTGAGTACATTTATCAAACATCATCATTTGAATTAAAGTTCATTGATCTAGTTTAAAAAGGACTCTAAATGATGTCTAAAATCGCTTTCGGTTTCGTGATTTGAGTTTATGTTGCCATAGCAACGAACACAAACTTTGTTCCAATGAGAATGCTGATGTTTCATTTGCAAAAAAAAAAACAACTGAATAAAGCCTGTGTTGGTGAAAGTACATGTATGTGAAAGGTCAAGGTCAGGGTCACTTGGTTAAAAACTTTTGGTATCGATGGAAAAATCTTGTGACAAGGAATACACATGTGAAATATCAAAGCCCTTTGACTTACCATTCAAAAGATATTCCAAATGTTAAAGTCTTTGTAAAGTAGGTCAAAGTCAAGGTACAAATTTTTGGTATCAATAGAAAGGTCTTTACATAACGAATACACAAGTGAAATATCAAAGCCCTATAACTTATCTTTCAAAAGACATGTCCAATGTTAAAAGTTTGTGAAAAGTAGGTCAAAGGTCAAGGTCACAAAGTCTAAAATTTTGGTATCAATGGAAGGTCTTGTCACAAGGAATGCACATGTCATATATGAAAGTCTGATCACGTACTATTAAAAACTTATGCCCAATGTTTAAGATTTTAAAAAGTAGGTCAAAGGTCAATGTCAAGGTCACAAGGTCAACAATTTTGGTATCAATGGAAAAATCTTGTCAAAAGGAATAAAAATGTGAATTATGAAAGCCCTATCACTCACCATTCAAAAGTTATGTCCAATGTTAGTTTTTGAAAAGTAGGTCAAGTGTCAAGGTCACGAGGTCAAAAATGTTGGTGTTAATAAAAGGTCTTGTCACAAGGAATACACATGTCAAATCTAAAAGCCCTATCACTTACCATTCAAAAGTTATGCCCAATGTTAAAGTTTTTGAAAGGTAGGTCAAAGGTCAATATCAAGGTCACGAGGTCAAAATTTATGGTATCAATGGAAAGGTCTTGTCACAAGGAACACACATGTCAAATATGAAAGTCCTATCATTTACCATTCAAAAGTTATGCCCAATGTTAAAGTTTTTAAAAAGTATGTCAAAGGTCAAGGTCACAAGGTAAAAAAAATGTTGGTTTCAATGGAAAGGTCTTGTCACAAGGAATACAAATATGAAAGCCATATCACCTCCCATTCAAAAGTTATGTCCAATGTTAAAGCTTTTCGCACAAACAAACAGACAGAGAGACAAACAGACGGAAAGGCCAAAAACTGTATGCCCCCGAATCTTTGATTCCGGGGGCATAAAAATGTAATTAAGTAAATCATTGAATATTGAAAAAATGTCAAAAACACTATTTTGATAGGGTACCTGAGTTGTTGGTATGGAAACATATAGATAAGATCTTTAACCCAACATTATTTAAGAAATAAAAAATGACAAGCCGGGCTCTATCGTCTCATAATGCCCGAGCGTCCTCAGCCAATCACATTATTACCGAGCCGCGTCAGCGGCGAGGTGATAAATGTGATTGGCTGAGGACGCGAGGGCATTATGAGACAATAGAGTCCGGCTTGTCATTTTTTATTTCTATTCTAATGATGACCAAACTTAGATCAATGAAACACAGACGACAAAATCGATTCTTGGTAAAAACCAGTTCCTGCCGGTTTATCTACTTTCAGAAAATGGGTAGGCGTGGCTTATCGCTATAGGGCCTATATTTGAGAATAGAGCCCGGCTCGCGTCTGTTGTCTTAATAGGGAAAAAGATCAAGTCATATTAGAATAATATAAGGTCACGAGGTCAAAAATTTTGGTATCAATGGAAAGGTCTTGTCACAAGGAATACACATGTGAAATATGAAAGCCCTATCACTTCCCATTCAAAAGTTATGCCCAATGTTAAAGTTTTTTGAAAAGTAGGTGTCAAAGGTCAAGGTCAAGGTCACAAGGTCAAAAATTTTGGTATCAATGGAAAGGTCTTGTCACAAGGAATACACATGTGAAATATGAAAGCCCTATCACTTCCCATTCAAAAGTTATGCCCAATGTTAAAGTTTTTTGAAAAGTAGGTCAAAGGTCAAGGTCACGAGGTCAAAAATTTTGGTATCAATAGAAAGGTCTTGTCACAAGGAATACACATGTGAAATATGAAAGCCCTATCACTTACCATTCAAAAGTTATGCCCAATGTTAAAGTTTTTGAAAAGTAGGTCAAAGGTCAAGGTCAAGGTCACGAGGTCAAAAATTTTGGTATCAATGGAAAGGTCTTGTCACAAAGAATACACATGTGAAATATGAAAGCCCTATCACTTACCATTCAAAAGTTATGCCCAATGTTAAAGTTTTTTGAAAAGTAGGTCAAAGGTCAAGGTCAAGGTCACGAGGTCAAAAATTTTGGTATCAATGGAAAGGTCTTGTCACAAGAAATGCACATGTGAAATATGAAAGCCCTATCATTTACCATTCAAAAGTTATGCCCAATGTTAAAGTTTTTGAAAAGTAGGTCAAAGGTCAAGGTCAAGGTCACGAGGTCAAAAATTTTGGTATCAATGGAAAGGTCTTGTCACAAGGAATACACATGTGAAATATGAAAGCCCTATCACTTCCCATTCAAAAGTTATGTCCAATGTTAAAGTTTTTCGGACAAACAGACAAACAGACAAACAGACAAACAGATAAACAGACAAACAGACGGACAGGCCAAAAACTATATGCCCCCGAATCTTTGATTCCGGGGGCATAAAAAGTACTGACTGAGACACTTTGTAGGTTTTGGGATACGGTCTCTGAAATTTCATTTTAAATAGCAAAAATTCAAATTCAAGGAATTGTGATCCCCCGCTTTTGGGTGTTTGTCTTTAAAGAATGCTTACAGACCCCCCCCCCCCTTCTTAAGTTTTCATAATATATCTCATATATTATCAACATTCTAAATATGAAAGATTAAACTCAAAGAAAAGGTCAAAGGCACCAAACTTTTGTTTTGTTACCAAGGGACAGGGCTTATGAAAAGGTATGCACATGTATGTGAAATATTAAAGTCCTACCATTCAAATTACCATCCAAAACTTGTGGTCGAGGTTGAAGTTTCTAAATGTGGGTCAACATCCAAGGACGAGGTCACAAGGTCAGTATGTTGTTACCAACAGAAAGCTCTTGTCACGAGGAATACACATGTGTAATGTGAAAGCCCCATCACTTTCCATTCAAAAGTTATGGTCAAGGTTAAAGGTTTTGTTAAAAGTAGGTCAAAATCCAAGGTCAAGGTCACAAGATCAAAAATTATGGTATCCATGGAAAGGTCTTGTCAGTTGTCACAAGGAATACACATGTGTAATATGAAAGCCCTATCACTTCCCATTCAAAAGTTATGGTCAAAGTTAAAGTTTTTGAAAATATGTCAAACTCCGAGGTCAAGGTCACAAGGTCAAAAATTTTGGTATCCATGGAAAGATCTTTTCACAAGAAATACACATGTGAAATATCAGAGCCCTATCACTTTCCATTAAAAAGTTATGGACAAGGTTAAAGTTTTTTTTTTAAAGTAGGTCAAACTCAAAGGTCAAAGTCACAAGGTCAAAAAATTTAGTATCTATGGAAAGGTCTTGTCACAAGGAATATACATGTGTAATATGAAAGCCCTATCACTTTCCATTCAAAAGTTATAGTCAAAGTTAAAGTTTTTGATAAGTAGGTCAAAGTCCAAGGTTAAGGTCAAAATTTTTGGTATCCATGGAAAGGTCTTGTCACAAGAAATACACATGTGTAATATGAAAGCCATATCACTTACCATTCAAAAGTTATGCACAAGGTTAAAGCCCTATCACTTTCCATTCAAAAGTTATGTTCAAGGTTAAAGTTTTTAATAAGTAGGTCAAAGTCCAAGGTCAAGGTCAAAAATATTTGGTATCCATGGAAAGGTCTTGTCACAAGGAATACACATGTGAAATATCAAAGCCCTACCACTTACATTCAGAAGTTATGCACAAGGTTAAAGTTTTTTGTGACTGACGGACAGTCGGACGGACGGACGAACCGGTTTTAATGTCCCGCGCTTTCGCAAAAACGGGGGACAATTATATCTGAATTCTAGAGTCTTAAGAAAAAGGCCATGATCACCAAGTTTGTCATCTGAATTCTCAAAATCTACTGATACTATTTCCTCCTTGAGACAATTATGTTTATTATAAATTCCATATAAAAGAGATCACAGAAATTCCATTTTTGCCATGTTGCTCATTTCCAGAGAGAAGAAATTAGAAGTTCTTTATTCATGCATTTTCACCGCGAAAAGGGCTTAAACGTACAATTAAGTTTTAGAGGTCAATTTTTGTGTAAATGCATTCAATTTTGTTTTCATCTGCTCAGCACTTCATCTCTACGTTTGTAAACACGCAGTTGATACTGCACTCAAAAACGGCCAAGATGAATATTTTCCCTGTATGTGTGAGCTTGTGCCTTGTTATATAGATTTCGATTATTTTATACAAATGGCCTTCAGTTCAATTCGAGAGGTGGGGATGCGAGTCCCAAGATTGTTTTGTTCTAAATATTTTGCAGATTCATACAAAACTAAAAGCTCAAGGTACATCATATAGATGAAATATTGTACCGAGTTGCAAAATTCAAGTTGCTACACTATATTTTAAGGCAGATCAGAGTCCTCAATTTGGCAAAACATCCCATTGTGATTTGAAAATCATTCATATATTTCTTTCATCAAACGTCATTGGCCCTATCACTTTCCATTCAAAAGTTATGGTCAAAGTTAAAGTTTTGATAAGAAGGTCAAAGTCCAAGGGTAAGGTCACAAGGTCAAAAATTTTGGTATCCATGGAAAGGTCTTGTCACAAGGAATACACATGTGTAATATGAAAGCCCTATCACTTTCCATTCAAAAGTTATGATCACGGTTAAGTTTAAGATATGTAGGTCAAAGTCCAAGGTCAAGGTCACAAGGTCAAAAATTTTGGTATCCATGGAAAGGTCTTGTCACAAGGAATACACATGTGAAATATCAAAGCCTGATCACTTACCATTCGAAAGTTATGCACAAGGTTAAAGTTTTTGTGACTGACGGACGGACGGACGAACCGGTTTTAATGTCCCCGCGCTTTCGCGAAAGCGGGGGACAATTATATCTGAATTCTAGAGTCTTACGAAAAAGGCCATAATCACCAAGTTTGTCGGTAACAAGGTCCGAATGTTGTTACCGACGGAAATGCCTTGTCACAAGAAAAACACATTTGAAATATGAAAGCCCAATCACTTACCATTCAAAAGTGATCGTACTTTCATATATGACATGTGCATTCCTTGTGACAAGACCTTCCATTGACACCAAAATTTATTACCATGTGACCTTGACCTTTGACCTACTTTTCACAAACTTTTAACATTGGACATGTCTTTTCAAAGGTAAGTTATAGGGCTTTGATATTTCACTTGTGTATTCGTTATGTAAAGACCTTTCTATTGATACCAAAAATTTGTACCTTGACTTTGACCTTTGACCTACTTTACAAAGACTTTAACATTTGGAATATCTTTTTAATGGTAAGTCATATGGCTTTGATATTTTACATGTGTATTCCTTGTCACAAGATTTTTCCATCGATACCAAAAGTTTTTAACCAAGTGACCCTGACCTTGACCTTTCACATACATGTACTTTCACAAACACAGGCTTTATTCAGTTGGTTTTTTTTTTGCAAATGAAACATCAGCATTCACATTGGAACAAAGTTTGTGTTCGTTGCTATGGCAACATAAACTCAAATCACGAAACTGAAAGCGATTTTAGACAATATTTAGAGTCCTTTTTTAACTAGATCAATGAACTTTAATTCAAATGATGATGTTTGATAAATGTACTCAAGTAGACCTTTCATTACATGAAAGAAATTAAAAAAATATATATATATTCAGGAAATAGCCCGTCGCTATGGGAACAAGTGTGTGAAAATGCACATAAGCCCACTTTGAGTCCTTGGATACGGGCATCCATGCAAGGTTATCTGAAAAATTTCAATCTAGAATAAAGTTCAGACTTTGCTTTATCATATATGTAAAAATAGTTGTAAAAGCCTGTTTCGTTTTTTGAGGAAAAGGCTTCGAAAAACAGAGAAAAATGCAAATTTTTAGATTGTATGGCCAATTTGCTATTGCAACCATTTTCAATTTTGAAAGTTTTTTTCTTGTTTTTTGATAGAGATTTTCTTGATTTTTATTAACATTGAATTTGAACTTCCTGGGATTAAAAATAAGTGTTTTATAGAAATAATAAAAAATGGTTGCCATGTTAACATATGTTGCCAAGAACCCTTTTCACGATTTTTGAAAGAGCTTCTTGTGTTAGATATATTCCAGCAATTATTATCTGTTCATCATGATGCAAGCATTTTTAAAATAACTCTGAAGTTGCAAAATTAGTAATATAATAGACCATAGTTACCGCAAAGGTAACTTATGTACATAACAACAATAAAATAAATTCCATTTCCTTATCATATATCTATCAAAAGAGATGAAAAATGGAAAATACAAACAGCATTTTTGTAATAATGGTAACCAGCCTTTTTGACAATATCAGACACAATCAGTGAGCTATACTTGTGGATCGTTGGCATCGAGCTCCTGTGGTGCAAACACTCCTTGACTTTCGATCTTTTGACCAAAATATGAGAACATTCCTGGCAAGTTTTGAATTTCATATGTACAATGTACATTCATTAAATTATGACACGGATACCATTTTCAATAACCGAAGTCCTATGACCTTCACCTTTCGACCCCAAAATCAACAGAGGACATGAATAAGTGCAGAAGTTTCATTCTCATAAAGCATTACATATCGGAGATATGGTCCGAGAGATGAGTTTGGCGAACTAAAATATCATGCTCTTTTTAGTGAATGTATTATCTCTAGATTGAAGATAAATGATCATGAATACTTTTAAAAGGAAATGTCGAAAGGAAATAAATTAATGTCTATTTTCAGAATATCTTTGAGTTATTAATTTTCAATAATAAAGTCCGTTTCAGGGTCGGACCCAGAACCCCAATTGCCGGGGGGGGGGGGGGGGGGGGCACATACAATTTTTTTCAGTATGGGAAACACTTGCGAGGCCCGAAGAGCCAAGTGGGGGAGGGTATATGGGCCTCCCCCGAGAAAATTGAAAAAATAAAGCAACGGTGGCATCTGAAGCTTTGAACTGAAATTAGAAGGGATTTGGCGTGCATGATTCAGTCAGTGTCTGTAACAATAATTATTTATATAGTATATATTTGAAAATTTTCGAAATTTTCTGATGCTGTACTGTTCTTGCACGGCATGTAGAAGTCAACATGTTTAAGATTTCCTAAGGAAACGGGCAGATCAGGAGAAGTTTTGAAAGGGCAGAGAGGTCAGCCCATGGGAAGGAGAGGGTCCAGCCGTAAATTCTCGTAAAACTAGAAAAAAAAAATCAGCATTTTATGCAAATTCCAGGCAGGACCTGACCCCCTAACTACTCCTAATCCGCGCTTGTTTGTTAATTTTGTAAGGTAAAGAAAATAAGTAAATGATGAATCCTTGACAAACTATAGAGATCACGGGTGCACAATTCCCTGCATCGTCCAGATCGATTCTAAAAATAAAGAAAAACATGCTTTTTTATCTTTGCAAAATTCTTGGAGGTAGCCGCTTTAAATCTGGCCCAAACAATTTCAATTGTTCATTTTAAAAAGTTTGACCACAACCTCAAATTTAGAACGATCTTGAATAAGTAAAAAAAAAGATGTAAGTTTTATAGGAGGTTGTATCGAAGATTTGGTCAAGAAATATGTGTGTTAAATATGCCTTGCATAGGACTTATAAAATTCCCGATTCATCCCTCAGATGAAGAAAATTCGATATGAACATGATGCAATGTAGGTTGTTTCCGAAACATGTGTACGTCCATGTACACGGTGTACGTCCACGTACAGACAATGGACATGACAGCAATGTATCCTTCCCGACTCTGTTATCTATCCCTGAGAAATTTTTGGAAATTTTACTCAAATTGATGGGTTCTGGGGTGTTTTGGGGCTATTTCTGACTAGTTTCATAGATTCCAAAAGCATGTCATAAGTGCCCCTTCTTTGGACACTGCCGGGGGGGGGGGGGGGCACGCCCCCCCCCCCCGGCTGAATCCTCCACTGCGTTTATCTGTTCATTTATTTTCCGTAAAAACTTGATCAATATTTATTTATTTTCTTCATATGTCAAGTCGTCACTTTAATATAAATCAAGGCAAAGCCTTTTTGTGCGAGCGGAGAGAAAATAGAACTGATTATATAAAATAAAAAAGATCTTTCTTTTTTATTTTGACTATGATGGTTTATCTTATCTTACAAAACTGTCTATTGATGATTGCCAAAAAAGGTAAGTATAAGGCGAAGCATTTGTAAAATTGATCTAGACCAGCAGATGAACATTTTAGGGGGGGGGGGCTTAAAATATGGTTCTTTAAAAATATGTTACTTTATAATTCATTTTTATTTTGTAAGAATAATGTTTAGGCTAGCTGAAAATAAATTTCTTAAGAGCAAAAGAAAAAACAATCATATTCCGACTTCTGACAGTACAAAACCACCCGAGACGAGAAAAGCAATCAGAGCGAAACGTCTCATTTAAAACCGGAAATGTCGGATTTCCCGTGGTTACGCCGTCTTGTTGATGCTTTATCGTTACCTGATTTACGAAAAATGTTTTCAATAAATTAAGCTTATAAACAAAAATTGAGTATAACATATACGTCTACTTGGAGTCGAAAAAAAAAATTAAATGGCAATATCCAGCATCTCCGCAGCAACTCTGTCTGCAAGGGGACGAAAGTTTTTGAAAGCATAGTAGTACATTCTCATTCTTTGATTCAGCATATTTTCTCAATAAAATATGTGTATACGCGTTACCATAAGGGCGAGCTTCGCTCGCAAAGGCCCTTCGGGCCTTTGCAGCGAGAAGGGCCCTGATATGGAAATAAACAATCTTGAAACTTGAATCTTGGTTACAATAATGTAGTACTCCCCCTCCCCCCTTTTCTAGTGCACACGTGATCGTTAAAAAACAAAGATAAAGAGTGATAACTCTTGCATTCTGAGTGGGGCACTTGTATATTCCTACGCCATTTGTGCTTTTCTTTTATGATCTCCTTCAAAAGAGATGACATTTTGCCTAATGGCTAAATTATGTTTATTTCCTTGAAAACAAAACCAAATATTTTAGAGTATCATACCATTAATTCGTCAAAAGATTCTAGTAATGAATTTAATTAGGGTCATATTTATTTAGCGGGAGGATTTAAGGACGAAGTAATTTGGCCATAGAAAAATAGAAAACAAAAACAAAGGTTGTTGAATAAGTTTATTCGGTTTGCATATGATAATTTGACGCAATTCACATGTTTCTGGCGGTTTAGTACTTAACTGCAACTAGAAATTTTACAAGGACTGGGTAATGCAGACAGTTGAATCGGATTATTGCATAGTTCACCTTTCCTCTGCTGCTGAACTGACGAGATTTTCTTGGATAAAAAGGTATGGACAAAGTCGCATTAGTATATTCATAAATAATGGATGATTTAATTTACATGTCATCTTTCAGGAACATGCAGTTAAGTAGCAAATGGACAAAGATTCCATTTGAACACTTACAGTCGATAAAAAGGAAGGGGGGGGGGGGTAACACAGGCACTTGTTAGTGACTGGGGGAAGGGAGCCGGGGGGAGGGGGGGGGGTAGCTAAACAAATGTTTGTGGCCATGTGGAGGCAAATATGAGACTAAGGCATACTATTTCAAAGAGTTTGGACTTGCTCATTATGATTTTTTTTCAATGAGCTCACCTGAGGTTAGAGACCATATACAAATAGGCTAACCAGTAGTCTAGCCTCTAGGACAATAGCAATGACCAATGTAAAAGTACATGCCAGAATCTCAAAAAAGAGATTTAGGGGACCAGGACCTTTACTTGTCTATGTATACATGATAGATAGAGAATGACAGTATAATATTTTTAAACACCACAGACATGTATACAATACACAGACAAGGTCATGTTATATTATATAACAAAAAACATAGATAAGTATATGTCGACCGACCCGTGGTCCTAGTGAGGTTGAACCAAGAACCTTTCGGTCATTGGCCCGACACCCTATCTACTAGACCATGGTGTCGACAATATAATATTGTACCGGTAACAGCATGAACAGGTAAAAGTATCCTGTAAGTATTCCTGTTTACAGAGATGTTGAATACTTTTGAGGCATGCCATTCATTTTGAAAATGATGTCAGAATACAGAATTGTATAGCAAAACTTAAATTTTGCCAGTCCAAATCATGAAATGAAATTTTGGTGGTCAAATTCTACGGACAGGATTTTTTCAACATCACTGCAGTATTTATATATACCTACTGTACTGTCTTGTGTCCAAACTATAGAAACTCAAACTAAGCAAGAGATCAAGAAGGTGTACTTTAAAACTTAAGGGAAATTTGAGGTTCAACACAGTATAGATATGTTCATTCATGTCATTGATGTACTACTTGAAATAATGGTAATGGCATATCACTAATCAGTGTACTCTAGCTAGGTTCTCAAGATGTTGCAATAGATCATGAAGATCAGCATGGCAAGAGGAAGACCAAAATACTCTATATTACATTTGAGGTCAGAGGTCAAGGTCACTATCAACTGCACTAGTGAAACCATATTGGCATGATGATGACTGACCCTTTCCCCCTTAGATCATATTCCTACCATGATACTAATTAAGACCAACACAATTTAAATTTTTGGCCGGATTGCGAAGCAAAATCCGGTCTATGAAATGGCAAAGTCCGTCTGTCCGTCTGTCTGTCCTTCAGTGCGTCAACATTTTGGTTAAAGTGTTGCGTTTAAGTCCGTTGAGAGAAAACTGTTTGGAGGAGCAACTTGAAACTTGACATGGTGATAGACCATGATGAGACGAATCAAACACCGCAACAAAATTTGACCTAGTGACCTTGACCTTGGAGTTTGACCTACTTTTGAAAAACTTTAACCTTGGCCATAGCTTTTGAATGGTAAGTGATACATGTAGGGCTTTCATATTTCACTTGTGCATTTCTTGTGACAAGACCTTTCCATGGACACCAAAAAATTTTACCTTGTGACCTTGACCTTGGAGTTTGACCTACTTTTGAAAAACTTTAACCTTGGTCATAACTTTTGAATGGTAAATGATAGGGCTTTTATATTTCACATATGTATATCTTGTCACAAGACCTTACCATGGATATCAAAAGTTTTGACCTTGTGACCTTGACTTTTGAGACTGACCTACTTTTGAAAATAATAAATCTAGGCTATATCGCATGAACTATAGAGGCTATGGCTTTGAAATTTCACATGCAGAATCTCAATGACCAGATATTTTATTTGATATCATGAGTTTTGACCTAGTGACCTTGACATTGACCTTTGACCTACTTTTGAACTATAAGAGGTAGGGTTTTGATCATATTTCACATATGGATTCCTCATGACCAGAACTTTCATTTGATATCATGACTTTTGACCTAGTTACATTGACATTGACCTACTTTTGAACTATAAGAGGTAGGGTTTTGATATTTCACATATGGATTCCTCATGACCAGAGCTTTCATTTGATATCATGACTTTTGACCTAGTGACCTTGACATTGGCCTTTGACCTACTTTTGAATTATAAGAGGTAAGATTTTGATATTTCAGTTGTAGAATCCTCATTACCAGACCTTTCATTTGATATCATGACTTTTGATCAAATGACCTTGACATTGACCTTTGACCTACTTTTGAACTATAAGGGGTAGGGCTTTGATATTTCACATTTAGATTCCTTATGACCATAGCTTTTTTTCATTGTGCAATAGTATTTTAATGGTCGACCTTTGACCTTTCTGTCTGCGCCAAAATGTATATGTCATCTAATACAAACACTTCGCAATCCGGCCTTACCGCCTTTAGCAGTTTATGGTTTATTATTGATCAGGTGCTGGGTAGTCTAGTAGGCCATGTTGGGAGTGTTTGGACTATTAAGTTTGTGTTGTTAAAAAAATTAATTAAAAAATGATACCCTTTTCAAATTCATACTGGATGTGAGAAATCCTACTCTGCAGATGTACCTTTACCACTCCCCTCCCCCTTCCCTCTTTCACACAAAATTTCTGAACAATTTGATGGAATTGGTAACAGGTTGCATCCTTGAATATGCAGCATCACACTTAAAGATTAATTGTACATGTACAAAGTTTTTCAAATAATTTGGTGAAAAAAAATTCAAAATATGGTACATGTACATATTTAAATGATTTCACAAAAAGGTTATTATAAACACCAAATGACCTTGACCTTTGAACCATTGGCCTCAAAGTCTATTCCATTCATATTTGCTCCATGGGCTATTGGTGTATCAAGTTTCATTGAAATATGGGTTAATAAAATACATGTATACATAGAGCACAGAAATCAAATTGAGTTGTTGTCAATTTTGTATATTGTAACTTGTTCAAGATTACAACTGTCTTTTTTATTCATGACATCCCCTGTATTTATAATGTACAGGCACAGGGGCTACAATACACAAAGAGTACAGATTAATTATCCCCCAACTTTAATACATACACTTGTAAGTGTATGTATTAAGGTGGGGGGATAATTATTCTGTACTCTTTGTGTACTGTAGCCCCTGTGGTGCAGGTATCCTTTTAGATAGACTAAATGATCCAGTCTCTCTCGCAGCCGCTGTAGCTGTAGCGGCTGCGGGAGAGACTGGATCATTTAGTCTACCTTTTAGATTCAGGTACATGCTTGTGTTATTTTATTACCTGATACGCGATTATTACAATGTAAAGACTGTCATATACCATGTATAATGCAGATAAGACCTGGTTATTGAAGTCATTCAACATTTATGAAGTTTTCAAATTATTAAGATCGAGGGTAGGCATACAGGTACACATCATACATGTAACACCTGACACGAGTTGAACACTAGATTCAGGAAATAGGGTGACAGGAGTGATCTAACAAACCGTAGACTTTTCTCTATTTCTATCGGGTGGAAGTGGGTTGACTGGCAATTTTTTAAGCAGATCTATTTCAGAATTTGATTTAATTTTGAATTAGTTAAATGGACTTTAAACCCTCATCCCTTCCCTCCGATCTGCCCACCATGATTCATTTTGTCCAGTTGAACATGTTGAATACATTCTGCTTTTCTCATCTTACCCGATAGATCTTCTCTGCATAGCCATTGATTTAAGTTTGCCTTGCAATTACTCAAGCGCGGATCTAGAGGTACTGAGTGTACCAAGGGGTCCGGACCCCAAACCCTGTTGAATTGGCCAGAACTATTGATTTTTGCCGTTTTTTACGTTTACTTTGTTTCAAGCTCATTGGCTGAACATGCTGAACACCCCTCCACATCCAGGGTTTTTGCCCTAATTTTGGGGCCGAAGTTTGGCCCCTTCGGCTTCCTTGTGCCAAATTTCCACACAGGAGCTCGATGCCAACTACCCTCAATGACACCCGCCCCTTCCCATCTCTCTCTCTAGGAAAG